>JASKGM010000010.1:1310655-1321368 GCA_034509205.1 Ceratonia siliqua | reverse complement strand
AGAAAAATTCTTAAATTTTTTTTCAAAATTTTTATATTATTTTAAATTATTTCTTAAAATAAAAATTATGAAAAAAATCACAAAATTAGTATCTTAGCACACCCCTGAATAAAAATACAACTTGTTTACCAACTTTTTTTTATTGTATCCCATGTTATTGGTGTGCTAATTTTTCATTAAGAATATAGTTTTGATCTCTTAATTAATTTGTTATCCATGTTTTATTGACCATTGTTAACATGAAGAACAAAATAAGTTATGTGAATACATAAAATTTATACATCATTAAATAATTTTGTTTTTACAGCCTCCACAAGGGAGAGGATAAAAAATTTGGAAACACTCATGTGTCGTCTAATTTGATGTGGATGCCAAGAAGATAAAATTATTTAGTGATATATAAATTTTTTGTGTCTATATTAGTAATGACCAAAATGAATGAAATGTTAACTAAAAGATTAAAATTTTAATTTTAATAAAATTAAAGGACAAAAATTATAACTTTAATAAATTAAGAGACCAAAAATATAATAAACCTAATCATAAATTAAAATCATAAAAACATTTTGTTTATAGCACCATTTTTTCTTCAACTTTGAATAAAAATGTTTTTTTTATATCACTTTTACACATTCTTTCTCGTATATTATTTTATTATTATTTATTATTTATTATTCTTATTATTTTACATTAAATCAATGATTACAATTAAAAGTATAGAGATGATGTAAAAATTATGATGTATAAATAACATTATGGAACTTTTGAAATATAATTACTACTATATATTATTTAATTCACGATCTTTTATCAGTTCGTGCATAACCAATGAGTAATAATTAGTAATTACATGAACATATGCAATAACTTTTTAATAAACTTTGATGTTCCTGGTACAACACCTACACTACAGTACACGTGTTAAACTGCAACCAAAGCCAAAATTACTTTAGAACGCAAATGTGAAACCAAGGCACTAATAAGCAAATCATTTTGAACACCATAGCGAATAGAGCGTGAAGGACAAGGACCATGTATTGATCGTATCATGATTGACAGTTGGTGAATTAAGGAACACCCAATGCAATTACAAGATAACGGATGGCAAAAACTTATGGACAAACTTGAAGACACCCTCTTAATCTTTCACTTTCTTCTTCTTTTTAACTCGTGTTCATCTATTTCTAAAATTTGTACATACTCATGTCTACTCGACCACCATAAAAGCCTGCGAACCCAGGAAATTAGGAAATCTCGTAATTCATACAAAAGTTTATTTGCGACGTCTGTTGGTTACCAATTCTGGGTTGCCTTTCCTCATCATCGCCACAAACTCTTCATAGTTAATTCTTCCATCCTGCCACGAATCTTGGAATTAATATCGTTGCAAAACATAATTTAACAATAATATACAAATCTCTACAAGAACGAGGATGAGATAAATATAAGCAAAGAAATGAAGGAAAAAGAAAGCAGAGTACATTGTCTGCGTCAACTTCAGCAATGATCTCCTTTATTGTTTTCTCATCACCCATATTATACTTCTTAAGGGCATATTCCAACTCTTCCTTTGTGATGTACCTATAAATATAGAAGCCGGAAAAAGAAAACCAACACATGATTCAACGTCTAAGGCCATAATGCTCGGTAAGCTATATATTAATTATGAAAGATAACATAAGTGTAATTACCCGCTCTTATCCTTGTCAAAATATTCAAAGGCTTTGTATATGTGGTCCTCTCTTTCCATTCGATTCATGTGCATGGTAGCAGTTATAAATTCAATATAATCAATGGTTCCATTTCCGTCTACATCAGCCTGAGAACCACAAAATTATGTTATATTGGTGAATTATACACCATCATAAAAATCAAGAGAAGAACTAATCACAATATCAAGCAGCACTAAAGATAATATCCACATCCTTTCTCAGCTTTCTTGTATGTGTATGATCAGATAATATCACTGTGGAAAATAAAGTGAACCGATAATGGCAGCATAGTGATGCACCAATTATCATGTCTGTTAAAGGCACAAAACTAAATTTGGATTAAGATAATCATCGACAAGACAGGAAATGAAATAGCAGAGAATGAATTCAACTGTAAGAAGACATGAGACAGAGGGGATTATCTTTGGGAAACAAAGCTCAAGTGGTTTAGCCATGAAAGAAATCATATTAGCACAATGAACAGCTAAGTTTAACTAGAAAATAATATAAAAGAAGGGCAATTTCAAAACTTTAATCCAAGTTACTCAAAAATTCTTAGTAACCAATGGTCAAACATTACATAAGTTATGGGCCTCAAATACAGTAGTCTGAAAACTGTAGCAGGGTAGTAGTGGGTAAATATGTCAGATCATATTCCAACAGTTTCACTTTCAGATCAAAAAGTGCATTTTGCAATTATCTCCGTGAATGAACTAAAATACTGGTTACATAACTCCATCCAACATACTATCTTCGCTATGAGATGAGATTCTAAGTAGTGTTAACCCTACTTGGAGCTTCAGGTCAAACTTCAGAAAGAGGACGAAATCTTATTCACCAAACATTCTTCCCAATTACCTAAAAATGGACACAAATCTTCTTGAAGCATCACAAAACTAAGGTAGAGAAGAAAAGAAATATTACCGCTTCCATCAACTGCCTTACTTCAGACTCAGAAAGCTTACTACCCAGTTTGGGGAGACCAGCTTTTAACTCATCAAAAGTGATTGTCCCACTGTTATCTGTGTCCATGGATTTGAACATTTCCTTCAAGCCAATTATTTCTTCTTCAGAGAGATTTTCTGCAATTACCTGAAATAGAAGAAAAGAATTATCATAGATCATTTGACTCTGGATTTAGAGTCTGGGGGGTTCAAAGTTGAAACCAAAGCCCTTGAAGACAGCTAAATCTTCCCTCTTCAATTGGGTTGGCAAATGAAGAAACAGATTCTCTAGCAGCCAAAGCAGCTGCCATTTAAGCACAACAAAGAATTTAATTTCTTGATCTATTTCAGTTACTGTCTTCCTTTTTTTCTTTTGGAAGGGGGGGAGGGGGGCTTTTCCATCAACGTTTACTGTTTTTGATCTTCTTATACCAAAAGCTAATGATGATTGCGATGATCACTACAACAAGAATGATCACAAAAGATAATTTACCTTCAGAGCTACTTTCTTTAGCTTGTTCATTGCTCGGAATTGTTTCATTCTGGTTAAAACAGCAATATCAAGAGGCTTATCAGATGCATCCCCATCTTCTCTCATCCAAGGATGATCTGGACCATATATGGCATCTTATCATGACTAGTTGATTCGAACAAGCATAATGCCAATTTACATCATAGATGATCTTAAGAGGCACCAGAGACAAAGGAGAAGAGGACAGGATAAGAAGAAAAAAATGCATGGATATGTATGCGTGTATGCAGATAATATATGATGTTCTGTAAGGTAGACAATAAACCAAGAAGCACCAAGCACTCATAAGTCATATGGATCCATTATCAATATAATTGGCAGCAAAGGGAGACAAGGTGACAGTTACTTTCAAATTATGATATCAATCACTGAATAAACTCATGCATACTACTCTTTAGATACAACAGCAAATGCATTACGTGCGAGGTTATCTTATTCGGAGGTTGTGGTAGAGACAAAACAAGAGCAAGTTATACATCAGGCAGGGAGAAAATCTAAGGTTGTGTAATTAGCAGAAAAAAAGCTAATGTATAAAGTATTATATTAGTAAGATGTGAACCATACTTCCTGTTCAGAATATAGTTGCGCATCTTCTGTCACTTCTACAACAAGAAGAGAGAGCATACAGACACATTTGTCCTAATCCACCCTTCTTTTCTTTTCTTTTTGTCTTTTTTCTTTTTCTTGAGAGCGAATACAGGAGTGTGTATGTATATGCTTTGATGTTAAGATCATTTTTCATTCTTCTTTCTATCCTGAAGAATGAGACATGGCACTCCCATCTCCTTAACAATATTATCTAGCCTCCTCAGAATTGGAATGATTAAATAAAATGGAATTTACTTATTACATAAAACAAAACCACTCACTAAGGACTTCAACTGCTGAAAGACGTTCTTTAGCGTCTGCTCGTAGCATCTTCTTGACAAGATCTTTGGCACTACTTGATATGGAAGGCCAAGGATCTGATACGAAATCAATATGTCCACGAAGAACAGCATTAAAGATACCCTGTTCATTTTCTTCATATATAAGATAAGAAGAAAGTGTGAGAATTAGAAATGTATACAAGTTTTGAGTCTGTTGAATGTATGATATTGATATCTGATAATGGATAAGAAAAGCCAACTTCCATCGTGAAACATTGCTGAGCTAAATTGAAGCTCATAATCGAAAAAAAAAGCTCAACCAGGTTAAAACTATCAACATCTGGCTCTGGCTATATGATATGTACAATAATAGATTCCAGGCTCTAAGGAGCTTTACCTGCCCAGAAGGGTGGGACACCACATAGAAGTATGTATAATATAACCCCGGCACTCCAAATATCAGCTTCAGGTCCGTAACTTCTACGTAGCACCTCGGGAGCAACATAATATGCACTCCCAACAACATCTCTAAATACATCTCCTGTTCTCAAAATTGAAAAACCAAGTTCAGAACCATCAGTGGAGGCTGAAAATACAATTGAACCACCACACCGTCCCCCTAAGACGAGGGGCACATTACATTAGTAAGCAAATAAATCCCCTGGGGAGGAGGGGGGAATAAATTAATGAATGCAATTGGAATCATGTTAACCTGGCTTGAAAAATACGGAGAGACCAAAATCCGTGGCCTTTAGAGGTGAACTCTCGTCCTTACTGAGGAACAAGAAATTCTCGGGCTTCAAATCCCTATGCATCACTCCCATGGTGTGACAATTATGTACCACCGTCACGATCTGGCGACACAAGTTTGCTGCGGCTCGCTCCGAGTAATGCCCCTTGGCTATTATCCTATCGAAGAGCTCCCCGCCAGCGCAGAGCTCCATGATTAAATTGACAGAGTGGCGGTCCTCGTAAGCTCCCTTAAGCTCCACAATGTGGCGATGACCAGTAAGGTGGTGCATGATCTGGACCTCGCGGCGAATGTCATCAACATCGTCGCGGTTAATCAGTTTGCGGGTGGCGATGGATTTGCAGGCGAATTGTTCCTTAGTGACTTTGTGTGTGACTAAGTAGGTAACACCAAATTGACCACGACCCAGTTCGCGGCCGAAGATATAGGTGGAGCGAATGTCCTCCATGGGTCGGCCAAGGACGCGGCCCACGGAAGAGGAGAGGGATGGTTTAGGTGGTGGAGGAGAGGGCGAGGGCGAGGGCTTGGAATTGGGAGGGAGGACAGAAAGGCCATTGAAGGGTTGGTGGGGAGGACGGCCGGAGTAGGTGACGTCGGAATCGAGTTGGGTTTGGGCAGAGGCTACGCCACTGCAGTTGCCCATTAATGGGTATGAGTCAACGTTAGTCGGAAGGGAGGAGAAAGAAAGAGAGGAGGCAGCTGCAACTGATCGGGGCTGAGTTGAGTCAGAACCGGGTCGTGTCCGAAAACGAGTTGGACACAAGAACGTCTAAAATGGAATTTGCTGAAGTCACTGAATATGATATGAACTATGAAGAATTTAAAAAATTAATTCATTAAAGTTTCTATTTCCATTTATGTGTTAAATAATTCATGTAAGCAAATTATTTTATCCTACGTCAAAATAATATTTTATTTTTATTTTTTTAAATGAATTTATTTTTAAAAACTGGTAAATAAAAATTTAAAATAATTTTGATAAAAAAATGAAAATAGTCAAAGAATGCTTCACCCATATTCTGGCGAACAGCTGAACAGACAAATTTATTTCAAATTATTTAATGTTACTTAATTTTTATAAGGATATTTAATATATTTTAATTATAAAATAAACAATTTTTACAAATAAAGTTGTATTACTATTATCCACTATCTCTGGATCATGCACCCAAAATTTTCTCCACGTCATTTTATTTTGGACTTGTTAGTGCTACCATTCCCTTCACCTACCACCCTCATCACTTTTACCTTTCTTTAATTTTCTTTTTCTTTTTCTTTTTAAAATTGTTATCATATATTTTTTTAATTTGTTTTAAACTTAAAATTTATTTCTTATTATTAAAAAAAATAAAAAAGAATTCAAAATGGGCGGTAGGAGCAAACCATCTATCTTTGTATATAGTTGAATTATTTGTTGTTGGAGAGAGGTGATGATTACTACTTCCTCAAATACTTGTTTTCGTGCATTATTCTGTCGCTAATGAGTAATGAATAATATAGTTTCTCTAATCCCTCCAACATATTCCTCATCTTGTCTTTCCATGAATATCTCCATCTGATCTTGTTTTCCAAGAATATAACATATTCTGAAACAATATCATAGCTTAGATATGAAACTGAGAAGCAAATCAATGACTGCCTCTCAGAATTTCCTCAAATTCTTCCACTGTCAATAATTAAAAGCCACACAGCACTGACATTCCTCAAATTGATATATAATTGTGTATGGATCGCGTGCAAAGGAACCCCATATATAGAACCAAATCCTAGAGAATTTAAGGAATATAGAAGGCATATATGACATCCAATGTAATGGCTAGGAAACTTGCAAGTTTCCTGTCCCAGAAAAGCATAAAATATTATATGCTCGAAGCATTCTTCTTTTCACCTCTCTTTCAGTTTCTATGTAATTTTTAAGGTTTTAATACCAAATTTATCATACGCAATTTGAAGATTTTATAGGTTCAACGAGTTTGATTAATTACATACAGAAACCTTAACCCTCTGTGTTATCCATCGGAATATCATTATAGTTAAAAATAGGAAGTGTGTGCAACTGTGCATGCTCTTGTTTAGTATAGATAGATGCATGTAACGAATATTTTTGTTCTTTTTCCTTTTGGCCACTATTTATTCTGACTGTTTCAATCCATATCAGTTACCAATTTGGGCACATTTCTGAAATAGTACCTTGGTTGACTGAAATTGCATTAATATCTTACAATTCCTGATTCTAATTCTTCTAATTCCCTCCATCAAGTATTATTGAGGCCAAGCATCTTATCCATAAATTTTGTAACTGTAGCTCCAATATGTCTTCTCTTGTATAAGTGTGGTATCAATTCTTTTACTGCATATATATCATATAGTAACTAGGCAAACTTTCTTTCCCAGTTGCAATAATCTTTCCTCCTTATTCTCTCTTTCTCTGCCGCGTTCCATATATATATATGTATATATATAGATTCAAGAACGAAAGTACTGAGCTCGTTATTACTTGTTGTTAATTATATATTAGTGTGGAGGATGGAAGGCAAGAAAGGAAGCATTGAAATAAACATTCCTACAGCTAGCAAAGCTAGTAATAGTAATAGTAAGAGTATATCAGAATGGGTTGAGAGAGTATGGGATTTTTGCAAGGAAGATAGCGGCAGAGTGATATTTCCTGTCAAAGTTGGAGTAGCTGTTGTTCTTGTGTCTTTGCTTATACTATTTGAAGCACCTTACCAACTCTTTGGTGCCAATATCATATGGGCTATTCTCACTGCTGTCCTTGTCTTCGAATACACTGTTGGTATATAAATGTATACGTACGATGACCATGCATGCCTATAATTATTAATTAAATGTGTTTATATATTAATTGTGCTTTGTTAATTATATTTAATTTGAAGGAGCAACGTTTAACCGAGGATTTAATCGAGCACTGGGAAGCTTGCTTGCCGGAATCTTGGCTATTGCTGTTGCTCAGATAGCCCTCACGTGTGGCCATGTCGCTCAACCTATTATTATTGGCCTTAGTATCTTTTTCATCGGTATGTACGTACCAATGATTTGAGCAAATATTTTTTCATAAATATTTGTATGTGCTTAAGATCTTATTCTCAAATATAAACTCATCAAATAATATCAATTAAGCAATTTAAAGATCATAATTTATTTATTTTTTTTACGCAGCGGCCATTACTTCATTCATGAAAATGTGGCCATGGCTTGTGCAATACGAGTATGGGTTCAGGGTGATACTGTTATCCTACTGCTTGATCATAGTCTCTGGCTACAGAATTGGGAACCCAATTGAAACGTCGATGAATCGGTTGTATGCAATCGCCATTGGAGGAATAATATCAGTCTTGGTGAATGTCTTTGTTTTTCCTATATGGGCAGGGGAGCAGCTACAAAAAGAGTTGATTAACAACTTTTATTCAGTGGCAGATTCTCTTGAGGGTAAACCCCTGATTAATTAATATGGAACAGAAAATAATTCACTTTGGCTGTTATTAAATTTCTTTGCTCTAAAATCTCAGAATGTGTTAAGAAATATCTAGAAGACGATGGGTTAGAGAAGTCTAAATTCAGTACAACTGTGATGGATGAGTTTCCCGACGAACCAGCTTATAAGAGATGCCGAAATACCTTAAACTCAGGGCCAAAGCTAGAGACTCTGGTATGTATTAATTATTTCGTGTTGATTATATATATCTCTGAAAGTTTCAGATTTGAAATACTGAAAATAATTTTATTGAAATGGCAAGGCTGACTCAGCAAAATGGGAGCCACCGCATGGAAGATTCCTACACTTGTTGTATCCATGGTCAAAATACGTTGAAGTTGGGGCAGTTTTACGATATTGTGCTTATGAAGTTATGGCACTTCATAGTACTCTACACTCGGAAATTCAGGTACATGCCGCTTTCGAATGTGAAGGTGTCTCGTACCATTCAAGAGAGAGGACATTCGTAGACCACTTTAACCCAATTTGTCACCCCCCACTGCTCCAGAATGTTTGATAAAAAAAAAACAACATAACTAGTATTTATAGAATACTAATTTCTGCCCCACAATTTAACGTAGTTTTTAATTTATTGATTGATTTTCAGGCGCCCTACAATCTACGGATGGCTTTCCGGTCAGAAATCCAAGAGGCGTCAAGCCAAGCTGCGGAGCTAGTAAGGACCCTGGGAAGAGATATTAGCAACATGAAGCGGAGTCTGAAGAACTCCCAAATTAAGAGTGTTCACAACTCCACTGAGCGGTTGCAACGTTCTATAGACCTCCATTATTCTTGTCTACTCACACCCACCTTCCAATACCCTGACAATCCTTCCAAACCCCTTTCAAATCTCTCTCATGCCCTCTACCACTTACCAGACCAAATGGCCGAGCTTCAACCAGTAGCACAAACAGATAAGTCCTACCATGAGTTGATGAGGAAGCAGTCAAGAAGATTATATTCTTGGCCATCTAGAGAGGTGGATGCCTTTCAAGAAGATAGTGGGACAGCCGCGGACTTACCTAAGATGACAGCATCAGAGAGTGCCGCAGCGTTGACACTGGCCAACTTCACTTCCTCCCTCATCGAGCTCGTGGCTAGGCTTGATCACTTGGTTGAGGCAGTGGATAAGCTTTCCAAGATGGCTAAGTTCAGGCATGACGGGTTGTAACAGGAAAAGAGTATATATACTTCCAAACTAGTTACATTATTAATTCAATGAAATCCCTCGTTTGTCTTAATTAGTGATATTCAGATATGAAATAATAAACATTTTGAGTGAGAGCTTGAGTGAGTATGATTTGTTCTCACCGGTGCCCATATATACTTTCATGGGTGTATGTTTCTCTTCTCCCCGCCCCAAAAGAGAATTACAAGATAAAATCCTGAATACGAGAAACACGACCTTATGAAAGTCCGACAACAGTAGAGTAGACAATGCCAAATGAGAGCAGCCCTGTCAAGCAGTTGCCCATTAGTAACTAAGCATAAACTGAAATAACATAAGCGTTATAACAACAAATACTATCTCAATGAATGCTTTTATTTTAAGGACAATACATGGCACACCCACAGATGTTACAGGTACATATTCACAACCTGCTGGAAGTTCCATCAAAGATAATATTTACAGAAAAAAAATGCTGAATACCAAATCAAAATACAACGTCGTAATATATCTTGACATCCCCTCCATAAGAATTGTCAAAAGACCTAGGGGTTCTATCTACGGATGACGGAGAGTGGCTACAAATAATCTATAACCAAACATTGAAGGAAGTTAATATGCTGCTAAACTTTGCCAACTCACGAGACCATAACTCCAACAAAAGCGATAACTCACAAGACTATATTCTTCTAATATGCTTATGTGACAGGAAACTTTCTTTCTTCTCTTTTTTGTTTTAAAAAAAAAGTTTAGGACAGCTGCCCTTTAATTTCTGCTTGCTAATTGAGTTCTCTTCTTGTACTTAATTCAATTAGATCTAAGGTTGTTTTTATCTTAGGATTGATCTGCATTTATAATTGACATGCAAGTATCCAACTAGCTAGCGCTAGTCAAATAAGCCATAAAATCCCACCATATCAGAAAATTTGTAGGAGAAAGAATTTGATTGACTGCAGTGGATTGAGACATTTCTCAGCAAATTATTGACAGAGTAAATATTTAAATATTTGAGGTGGCATGTGGAGATGCAGTGGTCTTAATCGAGCAACTGCAAAACAGAATGTTCTGTATCACTTGCCCAATTGATATATATGTAGGTGGAGTTACATGTTTGCATTGAGGAATGGTGTTTTAAATTTTAATTAGAATTCACTACCACCCTCAAACTCCTAGCTAGATGCAGTTTCAATGACTTGTATATATCAATCAGCTTATAACTAAAAAACATTAGAATCATCAAAAAA
>JASKGM010000010.1:1293913-1305948 GCA_034509205.1 Ceratonia siliqua | reverse complement strand
GAAAGAAATTAAAAAACCAATTTTGTATATCAGAATTCACAAGAAATCCCAGCCAAAAATACATCCAAACTGACCTGAGTGTAAATTTTTCTCTAAGAAATATTATTAGTTGCATATTAATGCCTTAATGGAAGCATCTTGACATGCTGGATACCCAATGCCTTTAAAATTAAACCGAAATTTTAAAACTTAAACACCAAATAAGATGATTTATCTCAGTTCCATCTGTTCTCCACTAAACAATGATAATCTTGTTATTGTCACATCGTTTCAGATCAGCGTTACATTATATAAACTCCTGTATTCATTTTCTCTTCTTCCTCTTGGAGGAAGGAAAAAGCAAATTGAGCTCTTACACAATATTGTTTCCATGGTAGGAACAGACAGATTCGCAAGCAGCCGATGAGGATTTAGTTCCATATCTTAGGATGATACTGACAGGGCTTTATGATAATAACAAACAAATCCACTTCATTAACTCTAAGCACTTTTTCCAAATGGGTTGGAACATCTAGGCCCCAGAGAATAAAGGGAAATCAAACTTTACGTACTGTCAAATCTGCAGCTAGCACCATATTATTGTATTTGTTCAGCCACGAGGCCACTAGGTGATGAGCACGTCTAAATTTCCAATATTTAATATTTTATTATCGAATCATTATTTTGCTATAGATGACAGAATATTTTGTGCTGGTTAAAGTTGAGCATTGATCAATGAAATCACGGCCATGTAAAATTAAAAGAGCTGTTAGATTTGGATACAATCTTTTCCCAGGAGTTGCTTTCCCACTCATGGGAGCCCTTCTATGACAAGTACCCGATAAATGCGCATGAAAGGATTATAGACGTAGTTGATGAATTTTACTTGAAAGTCTAATTTGTTCTTTTTTGGTTACATACTTCAATATTGAGTGTAAATCAAGTGTCAAAACAAAATAATTAATTCCTTAGGAATTCATACAAAACTTAAAAAGGAACAAGACAGGGAAAAAAAATAGCTTAATTCGTGGATTATTGTCACATTAGATACATAATTATTAACATAAAACTTCAATATCATTAACATGAGCAAAAAATGTCTAGGAGACATTCTTGATCGGACGATTTTTCTAATTTTGTTGCTGAGTTAGTGGAACCACATGCGAGGCTATGTCGGTAATTGCACCATGTCTAGGAACTTGTTGCAGTAAAAGAACGAGACTCAAGAAGCCAGATTGTCGTAGAGCGTGAGCTTTGGATCTCTTCTGTCTCTCATGCGTTGTCTAGTTATCACTTGGATAGAGTAACAAATAGCATTAGAAGCAGTTTGGAACTTCAGAAAACCCTAATACAACTATAGAACTTTCTGCCTTCTAAACTACCAAGCTTAACAAAGAATGATAGAATGGTCTAAATTGATTATTACCCAGATCTTGTCCAATCCATTAATATTGTGATGCATCTTTGGAGATTAAATGCTTCAACCAGCAAACCTTAACCTGGCTTTTGTTGAAAATTATAAACCCCACCAAGTTTTAATGCAAATAAAGACCAAGATCTTACATAGTGTGGAAAGCTGAACAACGGAAAGTAACAAGTTTTCACCGAAAAAGAAAATAAATTAATACTCAGATAGATGTAACTATGTAAGCACACGTACCTTGAATTAAAGGCAGTATTGCAAAGCCCTCTTTTGGTCTCAGCGTGCCTTTTTCCATCCATTATTTATTAGTGTAAAGTTTAGCAACCATATTACCTTGGAGCGTCCAAAAGCTAAGAGCCAAGTGCTTCGTCAAGGTCAGCATACAAAATCTTTATATGGAAAGTTACAAGAGAGAGACAGAGAGAGATTAGAGCAAAAGGGGAGATAAAATGCGATAATAGAACAAGAAAAAGGGAGCTCCCTTCAGTCCAAGTACAGGAAGCTTAAGATTCAATTTGTCTCCCGCATCATTCACTCATTTACTGAGTATCTTCCATTTTGACTCAGTATTTGGATGAATGAGTCGGCAGCTAATTAAATCCTACTGCCACCCATGAATGGACTGAAGAGAGCTCTCTTACCCCATTAACCATCCAGAAAGGGCCATGCTCATTAGTTTTAGTGCTCAGATCTGTGTGACATATTCACTAAACACACTGAATTGTGCTCCTTAAACACATTAAGGAGAGTGACGATGGATTCATACTTACGATAGCCACGAAGTTATAAGATAAAACAACTTCTCACAGACCCAACAGCTGCTAATACAGCTCACAGATGTTTTGAGGGAAGTAAGCTTTATATAAAAGCTAAAAGAGAGGAGTGCAGGGTTAGAGTACTCAACGTTTAAAATATGAATAGACTTTTGTTTGGATTTATTTTAAAATGAAGTTATTTTTTTGTAAAAGAATAATATATTTTAATAAAAATATATTTATTTATTTAGATTTATAAAAAAAATAAGTTAATAAAAAAAATTGAAAAAATTAAAAATTTTAACTTTAAAAAAAAATTAAAAAAAAGATAAATTTTTATATATAAAATTATTTATTATTTTTTAAAAGTTATTTTCAGTTATTATATTTAAATATAAAATAATTTTTTTAAAAAAAACTATTATTCTTTTAAGAAAAAAATAAATATTCTTTAATAATTTCAAATAAACAGAGTCTATAAAAGATTAAAATAAAATAAGATAGCAAATTCTTAATTTTTAAGGGAAAGGAAGTTATTCATATTCTCTTTGCTAGAATAGTAGACCTACCAATTAGTTTTTACTAATTTACTAAAATCAGAATCAATATCTCGCTACTTGAATATTTAAACAAAAGAAATAAAAGAATAGTGGTGCTGCGCAAAAAAGGTGAAGGAAAGGAATAGAAGACTATAATAATTGAGCTTAGGCTTGCCCTTGGATGGTGTCTATTTTCCAACCTTGTGATATTAAAACGCAGCTCCCTCTTAATCTCTGTAGACATTCTATATGTCATTACGGCTACTACCACTTAAGGTGCGAAAGAAGAGGATTCTTTCTTCTGGCCAACTCTTTATTAACAAGAAGATTAATTTCTTTTGGCTAAAAATTAATGACCCGTAAAGCATATATGCTTCCGTATGTACTAGACATATATTTCCAGTTTATTGATTAAAGAAAACGAAAGAAAAGACAGATGAAACCCTAAAGATTCCAATTATTTAAAAAAACCTAACCTCCCCAGGGTTTCAGTTTACACAACGCTTTGGATGGGTATAAACCTATTATGACAAGACCTATAATAGCCTTTCTGTGTCTGCCATGTAGTATGTGGAAAGTTGATACATCCAAATCTTTTGAGTGCATATATTTTAAATTAATTATCATGCATATCACAAATGTGGTTCCCATTTCTTAAGGCCAATATATGCAACCGAAAGCTAGTTTAGTGCAATGTCCAGCCAAAAATTGAATAAAGTATCGATCAAAAACAATTTTTATATATTTTCTTATGAAAAAAAACAATCTATAAACATTGAACCAGGCAAGTGCAAATGTCCTGAAATTAAATTAAAATTTTCTTTTGGTTGAAAGTGTGGAAGAATGAAAATTGGTACTGCTGAATATACTATATTATGACACACAACATAAATTTTTTTGATAATGATAAATTAATTATAAATTTAAAAAATTTTAAAACAATTAAAATAATAACAAAATTAAAAAAGAATGATACATTTAAAAAAATAAAAAGGTAGAAAATTTTAAAAAATATATAAAAACATTTTAAAATTTTTTTAAAAAAATACTATAAATAAAAAGTAAGTAAATATTATAAAAAAATTAACAAAAATAAAGATAAAAAAATAAAAAGAAGATTGGGGGCCACCAAATTTCTTAGTATGGCATGTTTCACATAGCTTAAAGTAGAACATTGTCACAATCATTGATGTAATTGTATACCGTGTATAATTGTACATCAAGAAAATAAAATTTCATATGACATATGCCGTGTCGGTAGTCTTAACCTATTAGCTGAACCAAAAAGTCAAGATCTAAGATCAAATTTGGTTTTTGTCAAAAATGAGACATTTTAAAAGTAAAGTAAGCTATAGTACTATCTTTAAGCATTTCTTTATCTATTTATAATGGATCCAGCAAGTTTATTTTAATTTTTTTTGCACTTATATACAGTATAATGATTTCATGTAAAAATCTTAAACGTATGGAACGTTCTTACAATAATTATGCAATAAAATAATGTGTATGAATGAATAAACATCACTCACATAATATAATTAAAGCCAAGAAATCATTAAAATAATAAACTAATTATAGATCAGTCGAAAAATAAATGTGCGCAATTACTACATAAATATTTTCATTTGTTTAAGTTAAGTTAAATGCTGATCATTTGTTCTAGAGAGATGAGAGATGGATGTCTTATCAAGGTAAAAAGCTGCCGTCCGAGATGAGGAAGAGAAAGGGGTGGCCTTTGCCATTCTGATTAGCATTTCATTTCCATTTGTCCAATCACAGCTTTTTCTTACTGAGCTGTCCATCCATCCATCCAATCCCTCAGATCCCACACTCTGTTTTCTTATTATACAGAAATTCTATCTAGCTAATACTCTTTCGTGAAAGTTGAAAAGCTTTATATTATTGGGGTTATATTTTCTTCTTTGTCAAAATTATAAACCCAAGAAAAAAAACCATTCTTATCATGTTGTTTTGTCATTGGATTCATAATATATTCCAAGTTCCAACCATCATTTTGTATTTTTTGGGTTTCTCAGGGACCTGTCAAAAGTTTCGTTTCAGGTGGGGGCTCTCCGGGCTATATAGTTGTAATACAAGTTCTTTTATTTTACAGATTCCAACTCGTATCATGCCTGCTTTGAATACAAATATTTATAATAAGCATGACAAAAAACACGATTTTCAAACGGAGATAGGCTATAAATATATATTTGTCCTTCAATCAATTTAACTGTTACCATTTTTTTCTCACTCCAATTTCATGAAGTTCGTATATGTATATAGAAATCGAAAACGATCACTAACAAATACCATTGAAGCTACAAGCACAATAAACATAGGTAATTTCTTAAGGTGTGAAATTAAGATGTTGAAGCTTTAGGTGTGATTAAGGGGTATCAATTTCTATAAAGGCTAATGTGAAGCTTCCACTCAATTAGCCATTATTTTACAGTTAATGCAGATGAACTTATGAGAAGTGCACGTCGGAAGCTTGGAATTCTCACCTAATCGACAATCCCTTGGAAACTTATTGGATGGGCAAGTTATATACCCTTTACTGGAATAAGGGGAAAAAAGTAACACAGTAAAATGAAATAAATAAAGAAGAGTTACAGCTTGAGATGTGTCTGCGAGAATATACAGAGCAGACAAATAAGTATAAATTCAAGGAAACCAAAGAAAGGGGAATAATTGGGCCATTTTCGTGCTTCTTTTTCTTCTTACAATTATATATTTGGACAAATGGTGGTGTCCCATGAAATGACCTTGTGCTTCAACTTCTCTCTCTCTAATAATCTTAGTTATATTCCATTTGAGTCATAACGTGCTCTCACATAGTAATGTGGTATGACCCTTTGTATATAATCCTTATTCTTCGACTTAAATGTATATAGTATATACTGCTAGAAGGAGCGACCTAATTTGTTCTATGGGAAAAATTCTCAGACCCTTTATTAGTTTCCCATGTTAGTGGCAAACTATTTACTGGCTTATTTGATTTTTCTAATTAATTTATATTGATAGATATGAATAAATTATAGAGAATTTATATGAGAAAAGTTGACAGTCATCACGAAAATCAAACACATCATAAATACACAACGGTTCATTAGAACTGATGAGGACTAAATCTCCCGCAATAGTGTTATTGTTTATTTGTCCCCGCGATGGGGGCGGCTCCCCAGGAATCAAACCCTTACCAGCTTTGTGGTGGGCTGACCCTGATACCACTGGGGCGATCCTATTGCGGGGGACTCAGTCCTCATAAAAAACGCCGGCTTTTGGAGGGAGTTATTAGGAGGCGCCCCTCAAGAACTTTTTGTGGATTTGTACCTTGCGGTGGGGGAGGCGTCCGCAGGAGGAATCGAACCGATACCACTTGAGTGGTAGTACACCCCCTGGTACCACTGAGGCGATCCTGGTATCACTGGGGCTATCGCCTCAGTGGTACCAGGGTCAGCCCACCACAAAGCTGGTAAGGGTTCGATTCCTGGGGACGCTTCCCCCACCGCGGGGAACAAATCAACAAAAAAGTTCTTGAGGGGCGTCTCCTAATAGCTCCCTCCAAAAGCCGATTTTTTTATGAGGACTGGATCACCCACAATAGCGCTATTGTTTATTTGTCCCCCCAATGAGGGCGGCTTCCCAAAAATCGAACCATTACCAGCTTTGTGGTGGGCTGACCCTGGTACCACTAAGGCAATCACGGGAGACCCAGTCCTCATCAAGAACTTAGATTTCTAATAAGCTCCCAATTCTTAAAACTAGATATATGATTGAGTTATTGCTCAATAGTTTTAAAAATAAAGATATACAAGTAGCATATAAATGGGTTTACTTTCAATTGGGAATATTTGTGAAATTCCACTATGATTCATTGGTAAAGTACTATTGCGAGGTTACCTTTGAGGAAAGTCATATTCAGCCCTTTTCCTTATGGAAAATGTATATACAAAAAGTATGGCCAAACACGATCGTGAGTTCTACTTGCTTCTGTCGCTTCAAATAAAAGGCAGAAGGGTAATATTTTTTAGTACAGATGCTATTTATAGGGTACCTTTGCTGATATGACTTCACAAAGGATAATTAAGCTTTATTTTAATACTCACTAAAGTGTATAATTTATGAAAGATTAACTCATCGGTATCTCTCATGGTTTCAACTCCTCACGCAAGAAATCACTACTTAATTATTCCATGTATTGTATTCAATATTCAACAAAAGACTGAAAACTTAAAGCGAACATAATCTTCTTTCCGTTTTCTTGTTCAATGTCAAATCAGAATCTGACTTTAAATAAGAGGCCGAATTATTCGCCTTAATATTTGCTAATTTTCTTTCTTTGTCCAGTTTTTTTCTCTTTAATCTCTCTCTCTAAATTAGGCGAGGAAAATGATACCTTCTACACTATCAATTGCTTACATAGTTATAGACAGACCATAGCCATTCCCCTCTTGAATTATCCAAGAGAATCAAATAATGTACAATGTATTAAAAGAGATTGATATGCGTCAGGGCTCTGAATATTGAATATAGCTAGCCTGCGTATAGAGTTCATCAAGAAGTGAGTGGTAAATTAACAGTCAAAATAGGTGTTAGACAAGTGAGCTATGAGAAGCTCCAAAACACCAACCCTACCATCGTCTAATACTAATTAAGCTCCTTTGAATTTTGAAATAACGACTGTCATCGCCATACTCTTGAGCTTATAGCAAACTTTTCTTTTGATACGGCACTCATCAGGCCATAATTTCATCCTTCCTATTCGGTTTTCTTTTCCCATTCCTAACTTGACTAATTTTTTCTTCCAAACCCAAGTAGGTAAGTGGTAACAAGGTACTATTACTTTTCTTTCTTTGATTTTTTGTCCCCTCCTTTAGATTGTTCATGGAATGGGCAGGACCTCCTAGTTAGGGTCTACATGCCGGTTGGATGGGCTTTATCCTTGTCCATTACGGGCCCAATTCAGACTTCTTTTTCCCTGTCTTGAGTGGGATCCATCATTCCATTTGCTAAATTGCCTCCCGGTGAGGAAAGCCATCAACGCTACTAGAAACTAGAAAGTGGGTTCCGCGCATTGTAATGACAGAGATTCTCTCTCACACACACGGACTGCGCAAGTAGGAAGTGATTAATCTCTTCGCCTCATCAGAATGCCAAAGTCAATTGCGACTTTTGAGTCCTTGAGTTGGGACCCAACCTAAGCATGCTTCTTTCTTTGTGCAAAGTTACCATCATTGGAAAGATAAAAAGACCACAATTACCGGTTACAGTTTACATATACACCAAAGAAACCGTAGTTGATCCGCTGCTTAAACTCTTCCACATTGTGGTATTAATGGGATCCTACATGAGCTGGGATTTCATCTGCTTGGTTTTCACCTTCCTTTTCTGCTGTTTTGCGCACAGCTTGGATGATACTGCCACTCAATCATTGAATTCTTTTGTTCAAGATTTTGCTTTTACAACTCTGGTCAGACACCACCCTCATACGGGTGCTCTATATGATACCATCCTTCCCCGAAATCTGTCAGGAATGGATGTTTCGGTGGTTCGTCTTCGAAGTCGAAGACTGTGGAACAGAGGGGCTAATTTTAGCTACTTCCGCATCCCACCAAGAACCATGGTGATCCCCCACGTCAGGAGGTTGGCGATTGTGTACCAAAACTTGGGCAACTGGTCTTCCCACTACTACAGCTTGCCAAGTTACTCGTTGATCTCTTCTGTTGTTGGCTTCAAGGTTTTTGATGCCTCAAATGTAACAGATAAAAGTTTCAGAAACCTCACTCTCAGCACCACGGGGGAGCCAATAGCTGTTCAATTCCCCAATATTACATTCATGAGTGGCATGAATTCCAGGGCGAGATGTGTAGCCTTCAATGCCAACGGAACATTTTATCTTACCGAAATGAGCTCCCCAAGTGTATGTTACTACAGAGACCAGGGTTACTTTTCAGTTGTTGTCCCATCAGAGAAAAAGCGGCGACTATGGTATCAGTGGGTGATTGGCTCTGTACTTGGATTTTTGGGGTTGATGACAGTGGGTTACGTGGGAGTTTCATCCATGAGGCTTCTGAAGGCCAAGAGGATTGAAGTGATGGAAAGACAAGCCGCTGAAGATTCGGTTCTTCAAAGTAGATGGGTTGGCGGTAGTAAAATGCCCGCTGCAGCAGTGACAAGAACTCAGCCAGTTCTTGAGTGTAGTTTTTCGTAGTTCACTTGGTTAATTTTTCTTTTGTAACGGCATAACTTGGTTCGCCGTTCTGTGCAATGAAGAAGACGCTTGTATTTTGACCAAAATGAATTCATGGTTTTGTAGATTTTCAAGTTTGCGCATGATTATAGTCTTGTTCTCCTGGTAGTCACCTAGAAGATAATCTACCGAAGAGATAAAATTGCCATGCCTAACACAATCACCTTTTTCAATGTCATGAAACCATCTGTTACAACTGTAAACTTCCATTAGAATTTAAAAAGCTAAGCCACGCTAGTATATCCCATAGAGATGGAAAGGAACAAGCAGAAAAACTTACAACTGCACAGGAATGTGGATGTATTCAATCAAAACTGAATACATATTGAATTTGTAGACAGTAAGAGAAGTTGAAAATCATACGGAGCATGTACTGTCCAAGATCATTGATACAAAGATAAATCTACAATATAATACTCATTCTATTTTGTATGAAGCATCTTTCTGTACACGGCTAATCAATTTCTTAAGATGCGAGTGTCCGTGAGAACGTATAAAACCATTCTAACTGGAGCATACATACCAGACAACAAAGATTCAGTCTACCTTAAGGAAAAGAAAAGTAAACACCCGGGGAACACAAAGACATGCCTTTCTTTTATTATGAGTTAAAAATGATAGTAAACAACAACTGCTTTTGCCTAACCAAGTATTATCAATGATAAATAAAATTGTAACTCCAATGGTGCATGACCAACTTCAACCCAAACAAACAACTAAACACACTAAAGATATCAATTGAGAGAACCAACTCAAGCAGTGATCTAGCGAGAAGGTTTAGTCCACTCGGTATGAAAAGACCCAGGGCGATCAGTCCGTTCATACGTATGAGCCCCAAACAAATCCCTCTGAGCCTGAACAAGATTGGCTGGGTGCCTTGAGTAAAACTAGCACACATCCCTAGAGTGCTTATTTCAACTGATATATCTAATCCCACTACTCTTCTCCATGCTGCCTGCCTTTGCACCATCTCCCTTGCAAATTTTGGGTCCACTATCAAACTAGCCAAGTTGGGATTTCTCTGATAAGCTTTCTTAATCCTATCCAGAAACACTGCTCGTATAATACACCAACCTTTACAAATCGGCAAAGCCTCGCCAATTCACCCAAATTCAAATTCCAACCTTTCTCATCACTATTGGCCCTCAATAAATTCATACCCTGAGCATAACCATAAATCTTGGACATACAAAGCTTGCCTTACATCATCTATCAATCGCTTCTTATCAACCCCATCTTCACGGACCCTGCTTCGTTATGCAGTCCTGTCTCCTTCAACACATTGGCAGGCATTTTCTCTCTCTTCCTTTAGTCCACTCAGGTTCTGGCAATCCAAACGAAGCGGCAAATGAAGGAGCTGCTACTAACAGCTCTGCTGCTTGTTGTACAGTCCATTTTCCAGTACCCTTCGTTCCCGTTTTATCCAAAATCTTATCCACCAATCCCCATCTCCAGATTCGTCTTTAGCTTTGAAAATATCCGCAGTAATCTCTATCAGCTTATTTTCGAGTTCCCCTCTTAAGAGCTGATGGTAGTGCTGGTAGTACCACTTGCTTGGAAGTGCTCTAACCCTGGTTACTCTTGAGAGCTGCAAAGTCCTGCCCCCAGCCAAACGACTACATTGTATCTGTCTTTATAATATATATACCTGACTCTTTCTTCAAGGTAAGACTGCCCTTCCGTTTTCAGCAGAAAATGCTAATTTTTTAATAAATTAATTTTTAAATACTTTCACATACACTTGATTCTTCAACATTTTTTTTTATATAGTCCATCCTTCACTTTATCAAATATCATAAAAGAACAATTATTTCCATCGCAACAGTGATGTTCAATAGATTTGCCACTTCATAACCACAGAAGCTCAAAGCAAGAATATGCTAGAAGGAACATTTATTTTCGAAAACTTCAGAATGTCGCATGCCCCAACAAATACAATAAGGTAACAACTGGCCGACTGAAAAACAAATGAAGTTATTTGAAGGACAATGACACTAAGATTACAGGAGCAATAGCACGACAGATCTTCAGGTCAAAACAAGCTTTTTGTTGAACATATAAATATTCTAGAACAACTAAACAATACAACTAAAGATTTCAAACAACAACATGTCCAAAGAGCTGCTTGCGGATCTGCAATAAGGAAACGGAAACTAGTCACAAACAAGGTTAACTATTTCATCCAACACATGCAACTGTTATTAAATGCTAAGGTGAAATTATAGAATACCAACATATCAACTAATTTAAATAACAAGATATACTCTAGAACTATTACAAATTTTTTATATATAATATATTTGTTTTTGTACTAGAATTTGAATTTGGATTATATCGTTAAATTTATGAATTCTGTGTTTGTGACATTTCTATTAGTTCGTGACATTTTCTTTGTTAAATTTTTGAATTTTGGATGAAGCCTTTATTTATGGAAGCTATTTTTTTGGTTGTTTCCTTTTGTTTTTTAATATTAATATTGGATTGTGATATTACCATTGTATATGCTCATTAAATTGTGGTTATTTGTCTTTCTTTTTTTTTCACTTTGGAATATTTTTAAAAAAAATTGTGTTGCATTCAATATGGACCAAAATGAAAACAAGCCAAGTTTAACAGGCCCGAACTGCCCTAAACCAAACCAAATTGGTTTCGTTTTTGGAGCTAAACCAAACCACTTGGTTTAAATTTTTGAAAAACCGATTTCATTGGTTCAGTTGGCCAGTATGCAAAAAACCAATCAAACCGAACCAATGAACGCCCCTAACAATCAGCAAGAAGGACAAAGGGAAAGAGTCTCATTGATTTAAAACCCCTAATCGAAAGTCATTTAGACTTGGTTATAAATAGAGTAAAACAAAATGCTGAATTGCATATATTGAGGAATGAAGCGCACAGCACTACTCAAGAAAAAACAAAGCATAAACTGAATCACGGATGCTATAATTAATTTGAGCAATAGCTGCTAATTCACAGGGTTTTGTTTGAACTTCGAAGAATTTTGTCCCTTTTCCTTGTTCAAGAGCCAACCTTAATCCTCCAGTGGGGGGGGGGGGGGGGGGGGGGGGGGGGGGGGGGGGGGGGGGGGG
>JASKGM010000010.1:1263495-1288015 GCA_034509205.1 Ceratonia siliqua | reverse complement strand
AATTATTTAATTATTTAATTTAAAATTTAAAATATTAAACTATTATAATTAAAAAATTAAAGAAACACAAAATATAATTAAGTCTTATACTTATTACTGTCAAGAAGACTATTTGACGAATTTCTTGGGACAAAAAAAAAAGTTTTTTGAGGAAGAAAGAGAGAGAAGAAAAGAAAAACAGATTTATTGCCTATATTGAAAGTCCTAATTCCTACCGAAAATTGTGTCCCCTCCTATAGGCTATAATTCCTAGTTATTGCAACTCTTTGATCGTTTCCCTCCCAATAGCCATTTCCTTGATTTATATCCTGATCCTACAGAGGTTCGTCATTTCTGAAACAACTGTTGAAAACCAAACACATACCTTAAAACACTGAACAAATCGGTTATAACGTCGTCTTCATAGTTCATGCATCAAGGTCCGAAAATCACCAGAATCTAGTTTTCTTCATTTGCTCACATCGATTGCTCTAGATCTGAGAACTGCTGAAGTTTTTGTTGCAGAGAAACTTTGATGAGAATTTTCTGACGCTTCGTCTTCGACTGCCTCTTGAACAAAAGAAATGCCTAGCCGGCGATCTGGTTACTCTTTTGGATCTCGAATTTCTGCTTTGATGCTTGCTATGATATCTACCATGGCTACTATTTACGTTGCGGGCCGGTCAGTTTTTCTCTACCAAAATTACTCTTCTTCATCATGTCTTTTGAACATCTATCTTGGATTGCAATTCTGTAACTTTAACAAAATTCTGATATATTTTGTCATGTACAGGCTATGGCAGGACGCGCAAAACAGGGTGTATTTAATTAGAAAGCTTGATGAAAGAACTGGTCAGGTACATTACTTAAATTAATCCTAGTTATGTCATAGAGTTCATAAATGGGTATTTAGTTTTACATTGCCAATCACGGTTTTGACCCCAATTATTACAACTGTACCTTTGTGTGTGATTGCAATTGCTAGCGTGTGTCTTTATAATTTTTAATTATCATCCATAGGAAAATCAATGAGGCAGTATAGTTCATCGATTTCAGGGTCATTCTGCCATATCTGTTGATGACACCCTGAAAATTATAGCTTGCAGGTAATTTGCTTGTAACCAATCTCTCTCTATTTATTTTGTTACTTTGTTATGGGTTGAAAGTTGTGATATGGCAGAGTGACCTGAGCCATTGGTCACATACTTACTTTTCCTTATTTGTAGGGAACAACATAAGAAGTTATCCGCCCTTGAGATGGAACTAACAGCAGCGAGACAGGAAGGCTTTGTGCCACAGCACTTATCAGGAAATGATGGGAGACATCCTAGGAAGAGGCTTCTTTCAGTTATAGGAATAATAACAACATTTGGCCGAAAGAAAAACAGAGATGCTATCCGTAAAGCATGGATGCCAACTGGTACCATTTACTTATTTGCTTGGTTTCCTTTAGCAAGACTAAATGTATTGTGGTCTTTTACAGTCTTATTCAGTGGAAAACCTGCTAATGCCATATGCGTAAAGGTTTTCAGTATCCAGTTACTGTGTTTATCGGCTACTGCTGAATAAGTGTGGCTTTCTGGTGTTCGGTTATTTTTTCTGGTTATCTTCACATTTTATAATCACAACATTATATCTGATTGAATTATGGGCAATTACTCAGAACCATTCGAAGTAAGATATTTTGACAACCAGATTTTGAACTCACGTGGTGCTGAAAGACATTCACTTGGTCGAGCCATTTGGTGTCAGTAAAGACAAGCTAGAAAAATTTAAACCGGGGAGAAATGGGAAGTATTAGTTAGATTCTTCATGTATGTGAAGTATTGGGACATAAAATCCGTGGCAACGGGCAAATTAAGAAAGATGTCTTACATGACATTCTTCTCTAACCTACTGGAGCAGTGGAACGTTATTTTGTTTAAAGCTGATGAACCAATTTGTTACACTGCATATTTTCATTTAGATTCATGCAGAAATGTACCTTTTGTACAAAAGTGCAATTGCTCGACGCTGAATTAATATTCGTGGCTATATTGTTACCTAATAATTTATAATGTCATGCAATCTGCGCCTCAGTTTCAACTTACAAGTATTCCGGTATTCATTATTAACTTTAATTACCTATTTCTATGAATTTTATAAATTATTAAGTTTGGTTTTTAATTGTCAACATGATTAGTTATGCGATGAATAAGATACGGATACTTTATTTCTTTGAAATTCTTTACTGCAATTATACTTTCTATTACAATCTTTCAACTTCTTGCTATAGAAATGTTGCCAGGACTCAGACTCTGGTAGAGCTTAACTAAGTGACACAGTGACACCTTATTCGCAGGTGCAGCCATGACAAATCTGGCTGATCAAAGGGGCATCATCGTGCGATTTGTAATAGGAAGAAGGTCTATTTCTAGTGATTCAAAATCAAAATGATAGCAGATGGTTGGTCTTTTAGTTGTTGGTTCAACTAACATTTTCTTTCCTTGCAGTGCAAATCGTGGGGACAGTTTGGACAAGGAAATTGAAACTGAAAGCAGGCAGACCAATGACTTCATCATTCTTGTATGTTGAATTTTATAATAATTTCATACAAACAACATTTCGTGGGAAGTGTAGATAGCATAACTTTTGCCATTTGACTACATGGACTTTAGTTCATTATGCATTCCATTTTGAATAATGTATGTTTTGGTTAGTATTAATTCTTTCCTTGTGTGGTTTGTGAATATTAAGTTTGATGTGGTGATGAACCTTCGATTGAATTTTAAAAATGCAATAAGCAAATACTATCACGTTATTAGCATTTATTCTTTACCCCACAGGATAACCAAGTGGAGGCAACAGAAGAGCGTGCAAAAAAGATAAAATCCTTCTTCATTCATGCAGTGGACAATTGGGATGCTGAATTTTATGTTAAGGCCAATGATGATGTCTATGCCAATCTTGGTATGTGGTCTTTATATCTATGTAATTTTTATTTTTGAATACAGGAAATGCGGTGTTCTAGAATTGTAAGAATACATGTTTAAAATCTCCCAAAGTTTGCAGTATCATTCGAGAGGTCTAAAAAAAGGTTAAGAACCATTTCAACCCAAAAGCTTAAGTTGTTAGGAGAAGGCCCATGAATAATTTTATTATAATCTCTAACTACATCAGTTCAAGAACCAAAAAAAAAAGAAGCTAAAGAAGATTATTGACACTGCTTGCTGAGGAGCTCAAATTCCTTGCCACAAATTTATTGAATTCCCAGAAAATTGTCAAAAAGCAAAAGGGATTGCTTGGATTAAGTGTTGATCTTTAATTTAACATTGCAGGCTTCAAAAGTTAATAAGAGAATGCCTTGCTTACTGAATTCTTGCCAGAGTGCTTTCCTAACACTGTTGGTTGACTCAGTGGAGTAGTTGCAATTTCGTGTAACATTTTTATGATGCACATGTATCTTTAGATAGATTTGCTCCCCAAGGATTCCTAGAATTGTATTGGAGCCCAGAAATGACAGCAATTGCATGATGAAAGTACAAATGATTTTGAGTCATTCATAGGGACAGAAATTGCAATTATTTATTTGATAAATTGTTGTGTTTTAGTCAGTAATGGTGCAAATTTAGTGATGACTAATGAGGTGACTTACCAAGTCAAGATGGATGCATAGATTTCTTGTTTTATAGTAACGCAAATAGATTGAATTTGTGAACATAGACGATTATGAAAAATCCACTATTATAAACAATTATTTATTTAACTTTTGATTCAAGTTTCTTCAAACTGCCCTCATAAAGCGTTTAGACAAAAATGAAATTGTGCTCCTGTGGTCCAACTAGCTTGTCAAAGTTTGGTTACAATAGTTTGCAAGTAGCGATATGGTATTAGGGTTTACTTGTTATTTTCTGAACATTGTTATTGCTTCTGTTTAATTTCATGGAACTTGAAGCTTATTACTTTAATATTCTTGCTGTGACACGGTATGACTCAACCTCTTCTACAGATGCCCTTGGAGCAGTGCTAGCTTCTCATTTGGATAAGCCCCGTGTTTATATTGGCTGTATGAAATCAGGCGAAGTTTTTTCTGAGCCGTGAGTGTTTCATTTGATGATAAAGTTATTTTTTTTATGATATTAGAGTTTCTTGCATTTTCTTATATCGTCTGAATTATATAGGACACATAAATGGTATGAACCAGACTGGTGGAAATTTGGCGATGGAAAATCGTGAGTAATGTGTTTACTTTTTTCTAATGACAGAGTATAGATGTAGATAATAAAGCTATGATTCTCTTTTCTGGGATGCATTTAGTGAGTCTGGTATGGCTTGATTTGAGAAGAATATCTGTGATTTTGCAGCACTTTCAAATTCATTATTCAGGAATACATACCCAAACTATGAATACCCTTATCACAGTATGATTCATTTTCACGATATAAATTCATTAACTAGATTATGCAGTAATAGAATTTGGTTCAATAATAATCAACAAACCATTGTGTGGAGGGCTATAAATGTTGTGGTACAAAAGCTAAGTGTTGACAATTTCCACTGTGCATGATGTATCCATAAAGTACTGAACATCACTCTACTGCCTTCTGTTCCAGATGAATTAGTTGGGTTATTTTCTTCAGTAATTTCCCTGAACGTAAAAAATGCTTTGCCTAAAACAAATTGTTTCATTTAATTAATACCATTTATTTTTTGTTCATTAATTAATAGCATTTCTTATTCCAAGACTCAATATGCCCTCTCTATGTTGACATCCATATGTATGCTTCTTTGATGCAGATACTTTCAACATGCTTCAGGTGAGTTCTATGCCATATCAAAATCATTGGCTCAATTTATATCAATAAACAGGTATAGCCTTTTGCTAATTTTCTTTTTTCTTATTCTGGTTGTAATAAATATCTCGTAGAGCAGGGGATTGAATTGAAATATTCACTTTGTAGATTTATTCTTCGTACATATGCACATGACGATGTAAGTGCTGGATCATGGTTTATTGGGCTTGATGTGAAGCACATAGATGAAAGGAAATTTTGCTGCTCCTCCTGGTCCACAGGTCTCTTTCTCTCCCCCTCCTCTCTCACACACATGCCCACAAACGCATATGCACTATTACACCCTTCCCTCAGTATCTCAAGTAGAAAATAAAAACAAAAATGATGATGCAGAGGGAAGAATTTTCAAGTTCTACCTTTAATTACTACTAGGAATAAACTGTTCATTTCAAATGGATTGTACCTCTGTTAACAGAAAGAAAATTGGGTTAGACCTCTCAAACAATGTAAACAGTACAGACTCTTTAATGGGAAGAACTATCAGATAACCTTGACGTTGACTTAATGCAATATTACATTTTAATGGGGCTCCAAATTTGTGCTTTTGCAGCTTGATCTTGTTGTTTGAAATAGGAAAAGAGTGAGATTACATTAAAGCAATTTGTGTGGCTTTGACCTTATCGATTCAACAATTATGGTGTAGATCGAATGATTAAATGGACATATTACACACTTTAACCTTTCACAGTCTCTTGTTTTTCTTTATTAGCAATTCATCTATTTCAAACCTGTTAAAGTAGGATGACTCTGAAGATGATAAGTTTTATTTAGTTATAGGAGATTCAAAAGTTTAAAACCTTACATAATATGTGTTATGTGAGAAATCTACTTAAGATGGTGGATCATGCATTTCCACAGTTCCATTACTAATCTTTCTTCTAATGAAATCTGAGATAAATAAAGTTAACATTATAAATCATTTTTTACTTGTCTTTCAGGGGCAATATGCGCAGCTGTATGACGACTTGTCAATAAGTTACTGGTGGTACAATTGGGATGTATAGAGAACAGAAAACATTTATCTTCTTGCATCAATTTGTCTCCTTCAAGTGATTTTGCCTTCGTTGAGAACCGTCTTCCAGAAATTGATTCTGCTGCTTGAAGGCAGGGAGCTGCGGATTTAGGAGCTTTGTAACATTTGATGCTTTCAACCATAACTCACGATTCCTTAAATAGTCTTGAGCCGGCATGGATACTTGTCTAATTTTGACCCTTCCCCATATAAACATGTATTATAGATAGTTCTCTTCCTTCCTTGATATACACATTATTTTCCCCTTATGGGATAGATGGAGAAATATTCTTTTAGTTATGTATATAGAAAATTCAAATCGCCATGCCCATGTTGAACTCACTGTTAAACGATCCACCGGTTATTCTTAGACATGGCAAATATTGCTGCTTCTGGGGAGCTTTTGCTGTTCAGTATTCATTATTTTTCTTATCTTCCTTTTTCTTTGCACACATAATGCAGGAAATGCAGTGTTATATTGTTGCTTGAATGAATGAGTGAATATATATATATATATATATATACAGTAAGGCTATTGGTTTTTTTTGGGGGTCAAAACGCTAAAGCTATTAGATGCAGAATGGAGTCACTGATTCACTGCCTTGTGATCTGTTTTACATCTCTGAGCTCTAGTTTCTCTTTTTCCTCTGGGGACCAAATATCTCCAACTCGCTGGAAAGCTTATCGATTGTGCTTATCCCATGACTAGGTTGAGAATAATGGCAGTGACTCAATTCAGAATATTGAACTGACGGTCAAATCAGGGAAAAAAGAGCTACAATGAGAGAAAAATATAAGTGATATTTTAAATTTTCAATTATTTTAATAAAATTCAAAGTTCATATGTTGGTTATAGCCTTTTATATAATTATGTTAATGACATTTGTTATACTTAAGGAGTTAAACTAAAAAATATAATTATCTATGGTTGCAAAGTTTAAATATAAGGTTTAAAAATAGCGTAACTTTTATCAATCAGAACTCAATGACACTTCAAATTCTTTTGGGAGCCACTAGTTTTTTTTAGTGGCTTTCAATGGTTCATTTTTCATTGGTATGAGTTGTTCAAAAGAGTATAGCATAAAATGGGCGACAGTTTAAAACAGTAGAAGTTTTCGGTGAATGATTTGTTGGTGGGTCTTGCTTCGTACAATCAGAGGTTGATTTTCCTTTTGTATATTATTTATTTATTTTCCGAATTCTGATAACAATTATCTTTGATGCACGTTGACCAAGTGAAGGGCACCGACTATTCTGGTAAAGGTTGCCCTTCGGCCTTAGCTCATTTATCCTCTGCAAAGGCAAACGCCACGTTCTTTCATAAAATAAAATATGACTTGGCTGTATGTTGAGAGTTAGATCCAACAAATCCTAGCTCATGTTGCGTGGGCAAATGGTCCCTTTTTGGTTTACCTCGTGACTTGTTGCGGGTTATCTCCCAAGCAGTCCTACTGGCCTGGGCTTGAGCCCTGACTATCCTTTAACCTATTCTCCCCTTTCTTTAAACAGTTTGGGACTAGTAGGTAGGTGGTGGACTGAGCCTTTGGAACTACGCTCAAGTCTAAATTCTTGAGGGGCAGAAAGGCCAAACTACTAATTTCCCACTTTACTGGGCCGTTAATTCCGGTATTCCAATTCCACTCACATGTTCCGATTCAGAGTCTACAGCTGTGGCTTTCTGTTTGCTGAAAATTATGCATGATTCATTCTTCAAAATCTCTACTTTATTAATACCACATGGTCGCACCAAAATTTAACTAACTCTTCTGAATTACGTCTGTGTTGGTAACTATAAGAATTGGATTTATGTGAAAGCAAGCAATTGGACAAAATTCAGAGCTTTACTTGTTTCTGTCTGGTCTGTGTTTTGACCGCTGTTCGAGAAAGAGTCTTACTGAGTAGTCATCAGATGTCGAAACGTTGAACAAAAGATTAAGGTAGCTAGTTGCTACTTGGGCTTTTGGTTTCAATTTTCACGAGAAAATTTGGTTTGTCTGTCACAAGAAAGGTGTCATAGGAAGCTCATGATTTTTCACCCGCTTCCGTGACTCCTGAACCCACTTTCGCTCAAAGTTCATTTTATTTTATTTTTTAGCTTCTGGGAATCCAGTTTTGATGTCCTAATTAGGAAGCGAGGGAGAGACAGATACTATTTCTTGTTTCTTGAATTGATTTTCGACATGAATCATTCTGGGGCAGAAAATGATAGCAGAAGTGCAGTTGAAGTTAGCAAGGACAGAAATGGAATTGAGCAAGTCCTTCTTCGGAACCATCGAGGAGCTTCAGCAAGGGTTAGATTCTCAACACAAATTGTTTATCCAGATAACTGTAACTCATTGATGTTAGTGGGTGACACCTTTTCAGGTTAGTTTGCACGGAGGGCAGGTTCTTTCGTGGAAAACAGAACGTGGTGAAGAATTATTGTTCACTAGTAGTAAGGTAAATAAGGTTATAAGAATCTAATTAATTGCTAATCGACTTTTATCTCAGTCACTCTAGGAAGTAAAAGATTATTAATTTGGTGTTGCTGATGACATTACTTTTCCGTACATTTAGGCGATATTTAATCCTCCGAAAGCAGTACGAGGAGGAATTCCAATTTGTTTTCCACAGGTTTATATGATTCTAAATGTTACTGAATTACATAAATATAATTAGAATTATTAGATAACAAGTGGGGTTGGCCTAAATTTTGCAGTTTGGGAACCGTGGATCACTAGAGCAACATGGATTTGCAAGGAACAAGATGTGGGTTATTGATCACAATCCTCCGCCGCTTGCCATTGATTCCAATGGCAAAGCCTATATTGACTTGCTACTCAAACCATCGGAAGAAGATCTAAAGATATGGCCGAATAGGTACGAGCTTAATTAATCAATTTGCATCTTACGTTGAAATGAGTTTAAGATAGTGACATGGATTATATATATTATGGGCTTGCAGCTTCGAGTTTCGCGTAAGGGTGTGTTTGACAGGGGATGGGAACCTAAGTATGATTTCTCGCATCAGGAATGTGACTAGCAAGCCTTTCAGTTTCTCCTTTGCGTATCATACCTACTTCTCAATTTCTGATATCAGGTGAGTAGCTTCGAGATAAGATGACGTTTTTGTGGTCATTAATTTCCAATTTAAAATAAGCATAAGCTGTGCTGAGTATTGACAGTGAAGTGAGGGTAGAAGGGTTGGAGACTCTGGATTACCTGGACAACCTGTGCCACAAAGAGCGGTTCACAGAACAAGGAGATGCTTTAACGTTTGAATCTGAGGTGACACAGTATATAATAATTGATGGTGTTTTGGTTCAAGTAAATGAGATGAGAAGTAAGTTGGTGTTTGCCCCATGTTTTAGGTGGATCGTGTGTATCTTGATTCACCCAATGTGGTGGCTGTTCTAGATCAAGAAAGGAAGCGAACATTTGTGATACGAAAGGAAGGACTTGCAGATGTTGGTAAGGTTTTTTGTTACTTTGAAACGAAATAGTTTTGGTACTAAAAGTAAGCATATGACCAAGTTTGGTTTTACACTTTTGCATTACGTAGTTGTTTGGAATCCGTGGGAGAAAAAGTCCAAATGGATGGTGGACTTTGGGGATGAAGAGTACAAGCAGATGCTTTGCGTTGATGGTGCAGCAGTTGAAAAGCCAATCAGCTTGAAGCCAGGTGAAGAATGGACAGGCCGCTTGGAGCTCTCTCTTGTCCCCTCTACTTGATCTCCATTTTAATTCTCTTTTAGCAACTGCTAATGTAACAACTCATGTCACTGCAAATAACTACTAGTGAATGGATAATGTTCAATTAGTGGTTGTCGGAGATGTTGAATGGATAATGTTTTTAGTGAAGAAAATGAACTCCTATATGCATGGTTTGGTTCAATTAATCTTGTTGGTATGATGTAGTTTCAATTCTTTCAGATTTGATTCAGTCTACACAAGAGATCAATGGAAAGTGAGTCCACATATCTGTAATATTAGTAAAATTCGGATCTAACAACATCAAACCAAACCAACTAATTTTGGTTTTAAAATTTAAGTTATTGAATTTGGCAACTGAACTCAACAGGTGAAATCAGAATAGTTAGCAACAAAAGGCAATAAATGAAGGTGTTTGAATTTTGAACCCCACAAACAAAGAGAGAAAGAAGCATATGGGGGCAATGGAAGTGGCGGTTTCTACTGACATTTTAGCACTTTAGAAAGTTGAGTCGCATAATTTATGACAAAGACAAAAGTAATAGACCAACATGACAAACCAAAATTAATGTTGAACTAGTATTACAACATTCGCACATGAACAAGTCTTGTCAGTTCTCACCATGTCTTCCCCACACCATCAACACAAACAATATTCCAATCCTCATTTTTTTTTACCCACTAATTAAGTTGCTAACCTTATTTAAGTATAGGGTGAGGGCCTCTCACCAGCAAGCCAACCAACTTCTTCCAGACAAGGAATTCGGAAGCAAGGCTTTTGGCTATCAGACCCATCAAAGAGGACGGAGGTAGTTACTTCAACGTTGCCTCGTCCATTAACCTTGCTCTTTTCTTCTTCACTTCTTCTGATCATTTTTGTATGATGTTTTTTAAGTTACATTTAGTATAATCACATTTTTTTTTTAATTTTTCAAGTTTTTATAATTTTATTTTAAGAAAATAATAATAAAATTCAAAAATAGGTAAAAAAAATTCAAGAAAATAAAAAATTTTAGGATAAAAACAAAAATAATTAAAAAATAACATAAATAAATCAATAAATAAACACTGTTGAAAACCGGCACAATGCTTGATTCTTGATTCGCAAAACAACAAGACAGAAAAAAAAACAATACCCTATGTAATTTGACTATAATAAGAAGGGTATGAAAATGTTATTGAAATTTATATTATTAATAAATTAGGAAGTTAATTTATTTAAAAATTTTCATAAAAATATTATGATGACTTTTTATTTGAACAAAGGTTTCATTTTTATTTATAAAACGGTTCAGACACACGGTCAAAGTTTTCGAAATCTATTTGGGCCAATCAGATCAAATGGACCCACATGTCAGAAGGCCATCTCGCCACGTCACTATCCATATAAATCCACCCTTGCATCCGCACCCAGCCCAGTATCAATAAATGAAGTAATAAATGGCCGTTTTCCGTTCCATCGGTCACCGTTATTCTCTGTGTCACCCAGTTAATGCTTCTCTCTCTCTCTCTCTCTCACTGCCACGCTCACATCACTCTCACGCAGCCAATTAAGCTCCCACTTCTTATTCTCATTCACGCTACCAGTTACAGCGACCTCAAGAAATAGAACCGTTGGAGATCATTGAAAACCTCTGTGTAGCTTCCATGGCGGCCTCTGGGTATCGTTTTTATCTGTCACTTTCTCTAGATCCCTCTCTCCGATCGAAGTCTTCTTACAAGATCATAGCTTGCTCTACTTTTTCAACGCTCTTCACTGTTTGATTTGCATTGGATGCTCCTTTTGCCGAGCACTGTTAATTCTGTGAAATCATAACTAGTACGTTTTCACCAACTCATTCTCTCTCCTCTCGCATTTCTTGTTTTATATCTTAGTTTATAATGCTCATTAGTGCTGTCTGTAATAGGGTGTCCGCTTAAAGGCAGAGGATGTTCTTTGGTCAGATCAGGAAAGCAGAAAATGGCGTGGAGCGAAAGTGAGTAGCTTTTGTTTTGAACTTCATATTCCTTCCATTAAATTGAATTCTCGATTTTGCCATCTCCACTGAAAAGTTACTACGGAATAAATAACAAAAAGAAGCACCATATCTGGTGGAACACTCTGCTTTTATAGATTAAATTATTTTCTTTTTTACTTAAACGAAGCCTCACTCACAGCCTGCAAGCTCATTCTTTTATGCACAATTTTCTCAGTGTCCGCTTCTACTTTTATCGACAATCATCTAGGAATCAGATTTCCTTTTTCTCTTTGTTTTAAGCTATCCTCTTTTTCTTTTTTCTTTTTTTCTCTTTTCTATCTTGCATTTTGGTTTTCAAGGCGGGAAAAGGAGTGAAATTTTTTATCTTGTGTTACATTAACGCAGTTCTGTTTCATTTCAGTCTATAGAATAGGCCAGCAGTGTAAATAAACCTATCAGAAACAGCTCGTTCCCTGCTGGAAGTGGTGGATTTCCTCGGAGAGACTGAGACAATGGAATTTTTACGCATTTTCTCTTCCATTTGCCTTCTGGGTTTGATTTTCTGTCAAGGAAATGCGGAGCCTGTTGAAGATAAGCGAGCTTTACTTGACTTTGTGAACAAATTCCCTCCCTCTCGCCATCTGAATTGGAATGAGACCTCTTCCGTGTGTACTAATTGGACAGGAGTCACTTGTAACGAAGATAAGTCCCGAGTAACAGCCATCCGATTGCCTGGGATCGGATTTCATGGCGCAATTCCACCCAATACAATTAGCCGCCTCTCAGCGCTACAAATTTTGAGTCTCAGATCCAATCTTATCAGTGGGCATTTTCCTTCTGACTTTTCTAGTCTCAAAAACTTATCTTTACTCTTTCTTCAATTTAACAACCTGTCGGGTTCTTTACCAGATTTTTCAGTTTGGAAGAATCTTAATATTGTCAATTTGTCCAATAATCGTTTCAGTGGGAGCATTCCTTTCTCACTTTCTAATTTAACTGAGCTTGCTGGTTTGAATCTTGCAAACAACTCGCTTTCTGGTAAAATTCCTGATCTCCAGTTGCCCAGATTGCAACAGTTGAATTTGTCTAACAACAATTTGCACGGTAGTGTGCCTAAATCCCTCCAGAGGTTTCCTAGGTCAGCATTCCTTGGTAATAACATTTCGCTTGGAAGTTCTCCTCACCTTTCTCCTGTGCTTCCGCCTGCTTCTGAACCATCTTCAAAATCTAATAAACATGGAAGACTCGGTGAAACAGCACTGTTAGGAATTATAGCTGCTGCTGGTGTTCTAGGCCTCGTAGCTTTTAGCTTTTTGATATTTGTATGCTGCTCAAGAAGAAGGGGTGGAGATGGCTTCTCTGGGAAGTTGCAGAAGGGAGAAATGTCTCCAGAGAAAGCAATTTCAAGGAACCAAGATGCAAATAATAAACTGGTTTTCTTTGAGGGATCTAACTATGCCTTTGACTTGGAGGATTTATTAAGGGCTTCTGCTGAGGTACTGGGCAAGGGAACATTTGGTACTGCATACAAGGCCATACTAGAGGATGCATCCACAGTGGTCGTAAAAAGGTTGAAGGATGTAGCTGTTGGAAAGAAGGACTTTGAGCAACACATGGAGATTGTGGGCAGTCTTAAACATGAAAATGTGGTTGAACTGAAAGCATATTACTATTCCAAGGATGAGAAATTGATGGTATATGGTTACTACAGTCAGGGGAGCATCTCTTCTTTACTGCATGGTATGTAGCTTTATTTTAGCCTATTGCAATCATATATACACGTCTTCAAAATCAGTTATGTTCTGGTATGTTGTAGATTAATCAAATAGAGCTAAAGATATAATGTGCTCATTTGTACCACTCTAGCTGAAAACAATGTTTTTCATACAAAGAGGTCTTGGATTCTTCAAGATGTTTGCTGTGTATACGTTGACCTCTCCAGCTTAGTTGATAGCTAACACCTGTTTGAAATGGATGCAGAAAAAGGAAACCATGTAATTCTTCTCAACATACAGTATCCCTTGAGAGGGTTATTGGGGGTTTTGACTGCACAGTCATAAGTATTTGGGATAAGTAATATGGATTCTTTTTTCCTCTGTCTCGTTGGAAAGAATGTCTTTAAGTTGAAGCATACAATATGAGGCTTTCATGTACTCAATTGTTTTTTATCATCATATTTGCCTTCCCTGAGCATGTATTAATTGAACAACTTGAGATGTGTTTGGTAGGAGTGGGGAGGAGATAATGCATATCTAGATACAATACTCTTTTTTACTCCCTCTTCCATTCTCTCATTTTTCTTCATACCAATAAGTTCCTCAGTGTTGTTGTGTTAGAGACCACAAGATTCAAACTATGCTAAAAATAACCGACTTGGAAACTTTATTAGTACACAACTATTTGATTAGTGTGATCTAGTGTTCAGCGCCAAGTTAGCAAATGCCTTGAATGTTTGCTGTGCTTATGTTATGTGTACAAGTTTTACTGCTTTCTGAAATTTTCAGGTAAAAGAGGAGAGGATAGGGTGGCTTTAGATTGGGATACTCGGCTTAGAATAGCTGTAGGTGCTGCAAGAGGGATTGTTCGTATCCATGCTGAGAATAGTGGGAAGCTTGTACATGGCAACATCAAATCTTCGAATATCTTTGTCAACTCTAAGCAATATGGTTGTGTATCTGATCTTGGGTTGGCAATGATAATGAGCTCACTTGCCATACCAATCTCACGGGCTGCTGGTTACCGAGCACCGGAAGTTACAGACACCAGAAAAGCGGCACAGCCTTCCGATGTTTATAGCTTTGGTGTGGTGTTACTAGAGCTTCTGACTGGAAAATTCCCCATCTTTACTACTGGTGGTGATGAGATTGTCCACTTAGTGAGGTGGGTTCATTCAGTTGTGCGAGAGGAGTGGACAGCTGAAGTGTTTGACTTAGAGCTGATGAGATATCCAAATATAGAAGAAGAGATGGTCGAGATGTTACAGATAGCGATGTCATGCGTGGTAAGGATTCCTGATCAGAGACCTAAGATGTCAGAAGTCGTAAAGATGATAGAAAATGTGAGACAGATTGATACAGAGAATTTGCCATCATCTGGGAACCAAGCCGAAAGTGCAACACCACCTTCAGTGTTGAGGACTGAACGTTAATTCATTGAAAAGGATAATGACAACTACTCTCCTACTACCCTACCCCAAAACGAAATGAAAGAAAGCTAGTGCTTTTATTTGATTTGAGTGTATCTGAAATTATTTTGGTTCCGAACAAAACCATGATTCTTTTTTTATTTTTTTGATGTTTAATCTGCCTGATTAGGCTGCGGAGGAAAACATCATCAGGAATAGAGGTTGTCTTTTAACAAGAAGAGAGGCTTGACAGTGTGCTTATTCAGACCCCTCACTCTCAAGCAACTTCAAGAAAAAAGATTCCTGATAAGAAATTTCGAAACCAGAGTGCCCTTGTCATTTGAGTAGGACACGGTAAGATGTTCGTTGACTTTCGAAGTAATTCAACCCAAAAGATTTCAAAGAAAACTGAGTTACGTGAATGTTGACTTTTCAGCAGTTGACCATTACCAATACTAAATAAATAAAGTAGATGAAATATTGAAGCAAATTACGAGATGATTTTCTTAGGTTTACCGTAAGCCACTCAAAATCTATTCTCATTCTTCCAATATCACTTTTTTCTTTTGTAAATATGTCAAGCACGCTGCTCCTTGAAAGGCATATCATGTTCTGAAAAAAAATATATTAATAATATCGTCTTATTATGCTACAGTACTTCTTTATGTGGCTTTCTTATAATATTTTTTTAATTTTACCTCTTATTATCTTTTTTATTATTTAATTATTTTTTATATTTTGTAATTTTTTTTTAAAAAAGTAAAAAACTTCAAAAAAATTTCAAAAGATAAAATGTTGAATAATATAAAATAACAAATAAAAAAATGATAAGAGATAAAAACAAAAAATTGCAAAACACCTTCCATTAATCAGCAGTCCAAAACGGATTGAGATTCGCGTATCATGACAAGATCAGTGGTCATTTTTTTTATATCAGATTAACACAATTTTATACGTATTTATATATTTTTTTAAAAAAATATTTTTTATAATCGTAATATGTTCGTTTGTCCACAAACAATTATAATTGATTTTAGAACATTGATTTAACGACATGACCAGATTGATTTCAAACAAAGCGGGTGGGGTCCACCGAAAGTGGACTGCAAAGCCTGTTTAATTCTTTTCATAAAAACTCATCCCAGGCTGTGTAATTTCCTTCTCTCTCTCCCGCCATCACTCCACAGAAGCTGCCTAAATAAACCGGAGGATCTGAAAGCAGAGGTGAGATCCTCTCTCCCTGCAGTTACTTTTTTTATTCTAATCTGAGCTAATAAATACTGGAATTTTACGAAACCGTAGGATTCGACTGAGTAATGGCCTCCAAGCGGATTCTAAAGGAGCTCAAGGATCTCCAGAAAGATCCTCCTACTTCTTGCAGCGCTGGTAACATTATTTTCTCTTCCAACCTTCACCTAAGCTATGGTTTTGATGGATTTTCAGCTCAATTTTATTACTTCATTTCAATTTTTCTTATAGTTTTGTTTGTGAAATGGGCAACTGGGGATATACTTTTCAGCTGGATATCCCTTTTCTTTTTCCTTTCTTTCTTTTTGGAATAATAGAGTGTGTGAATTTGGGTCATGATAATTATGAGTAAATTTGGTTTCAATTCTTACGTTCCCTTTCCTTGAACCCTTGTTATTAGGGTTGTAAACTTGTAATTATTGTTACTCGTGACTATGAGCACCTAAGATGGAGCTTCAGCGGTCCTTAATATTATTCGACTCTCTCTCTCTTTATATATATATATGTGTGTGTGTGTGTGTGTGTGTGTAATTATTTTACGGTGCTCATAACATTTATTATGGATACAGTCATACGGGACAATCTTAATCTCTTTTGGCAGGGCATTGTATGACCATATGAACAAAAGAGACTTGCCTTCGTCTGGATTACTGAGTATGCTTGAAAATGGAAAATGCCTTATAATGTGCCCTTGGTAGCTTTTGAACTATCTAAGTTGTCCCTCTTATATATTCATTCCGTATCATGTCTGTAGATGTTTTTTTTTTTTTGTTACCGTTTAACTTTATTTTCTTCTCATTTCTGATCTGTCCAATTCAACGAATATACATATATACAATAATAAAAGATACTGGCTCTCAAATATTGCCAGAGTCAATCAAGCTGAAAGGAAACTAGTGATTTCAGTATATCTGTATATACATATATACATGAGTGTGTGTATGTGTGTGTGTGTGTATTTTTTTTGTTTTGAATATGCCTCTATTTTCCCTCTCTGTTATCGTGCATGTAAACAGTAAATTAGTGAACTATTTTGGTAAATAGGGCATCTGTCAAAGATATATGTTGTTATTTATGTATTAATATGGTTTTATACTTTACTTCTCTACTTGCGATGGAACTATGCTAAATTGCTAAGTGGAGTTTAGAGTAAGTTTATATTAAAGAATTATCAAACGCAAAAACACAAATGAATTAAATTTAGTTTCAATTCAAGTTGCTGAATGTATCTGATTATCAACTACCTTATACTTTTTTTTTGAAGTATTGGTTGCCTCCCTATGTACTGTATCTTTTAGCTTCCTTAAATCAATTCTTCGTTGCTCAGTTTATATTTTACTTGAAGTATTGTGCTCTGTGTGCAATTAGGTTTTTGAAGGTGAAATTAGATCTACAATCACTTATTCTGTGTTACACCTGTTTCCACTGCTCATATTTAAGTATTTCAGATGTGTAAACTTCCAGCTGTTGTAAGGCTACAAATTGTTTCTTCAACTTTCTTATATTGCCAATGAATTTGTGTGTTTAAACCTTCCATTTTTCCCTGTCCTCTCTTTCTCTCAATCTTGTATGCTAATAGAAGTCCTTCAGAAATGACCATTCATGATGCCTGTAGGACACTTTGCAAGTTGATTGTATTTTCTTGTCTTGATATCCTACCTTAGGCCCAGTGGCTGAAGACATGTTTCATTGGCAAGCTACAATTATGGGTCCTCCTGACAGTCCATATGCAGGTGGATTATTTCTTGTAACCATCCATTTTCCTCCAGATTATCCATTCAAGCCACCAAAGGTACTTATATCATGAACTTCTATGAGCGAAACTCTATAATTTGATAGAAGCTGCATGCTCTGTTTCTTGTTTTCAGAAACTCCAACAAAAAGTAGCTCTGACATTGACTTCATAGTTAGGTGTGAAATTATTTGAAATTAATATTTGGGGCCTCCTTTCAACCCCTGGTGTTTGTGTATAAAAGGGAAACATGAAACAACTAATTTCAGAAGAGAATGTGAACAATTGCTGGAGCCCTGCTTTCCTCTATAAAGAAACTTGCGCTAGAGACTAAATTTTTGCTTAGAACGGCTCTTTGCCCTTTAGGTGTGATGGCAACTGTTTTAAAACGGAAATTTTTGTTCTTCTGTTCTGTGCTTCTTTGTTATTTGGTAAGAGCGTAAAAGTTATAAATTTAACTCATCCTTTCTAACCTGATGTGCTCAAAAGTGGAGAATCTATTATAATGCTTGTATAAAATTGGGAGGAGTTTCCTGTCTGATTTACTCTGCAGGTAGCATTCAGGACCAAGGTCTTTCACCCCAATATCAATAGCAATGGGAGCATCTGCCTTGACATATTGAAGGAGCAATGGAGCCCCGCATTAACAATATCAAAGGTTTGTTTGGAATGTGCGATATTGTGTTTTTGTTTTAATCAGATTCCATTGCTCCCCCTCTCTTTCTTCAATGGATTAAATTGATTTCAAATACATCATGGGTTCAGCATATGCCCCAAGTATTATTATGTTTTTTTAAATGAAGTTTCTTGCCTTGTTGAATAGTATTTTAGAGATTATTGTCATTTAAATTCAACTTTCCCAATAGGCAGAATATTAACTAATAAATGATTGTGTAAATTTTTTTGGACACTCTTACCAAGTGATTCCATATTTATCAGGAAGCTCCATTCATTATTATAGATATGCAAATTAAAGATGGGAAACTTATGTTAAGGATCTGTGGACTGTAAATTTAATGAAAAAAGACCCCTCGCTATGAAGTGGTTAATATGTCATAACAGGATTAATCATTTTTTATAAGTTTCCCATAAAAAATTCCACTTTAAACACAATATTTGCTGTTAGAGGAATTGCTTAATTGTCAGCTCTCTATGGTTTTATCTTCTAAGCAAAATTGCCTTATACCAGACATTTAACAGTCAAATGCATGCAGAAATTGATAAATGCTGTAGAATGTTGGGAAACTAAATGAAATAATTTGTATATCATGTGGCAAAGTTACCTCTAGTTGTATTGTTTCAAACCTCATTAAGGAATCTGACTTGACTGGCAATGTGAAATTGTGAATGTTTCTTGTTTTGGCACAATGGATTGCTCTTCATTCTACTTTGTAAATATTCAGTTACTGTTACTTGCTTTCATATCTCAAGCGGACTCAATTATTTTGTCAGGTTTTGCTCTCCATCTGCTCGCTCTTAACAGACCCTAATCCTGATGATCCTCTGGTGCCAGAGATTGCGCACATGTATAAGACTGACAACAGCAAGTATGAATCAACTGCTAGAAGCTGGACCCAGAAGTATGCTATGGGCTAGTGCACTGCTATTTGTGAAGGGAAGGCTTGCCTTTTTTAATATAATGTTGTATGAATGGAAAACGTGTGATCTGTCTACTCTTAAGTTAGCCCTGGAGAGCTCTCAGTTCTGCCCTGTGAACAAAATGTTAAATTGCTTGTATGGGTATTTACCTTTCGATAGAGATCTCTTTAGACCTCGTATAGCCTCTGCCTGAAAACCTCCTACTGTGCTCCTGGAGCAATAGTAAGAGATGAAGTTGTCTAGTCGTTAGTTACTGAACATAAGTGGATCTTTACGAGTGGGTGGGGTTGAAAGCAGTGGTGAGGGATGATGGTAAGATGCCATGGCAATAAGTTATGTTATAATGTTGAAAGCAGTGGTGAATAGGGCGAGTCTTGTGTCCATTTTAGTATTTAATGTAAGTTAATGTAGTGTATTAACGTCAAGAAGGGACGAGTACGAGCCTTTAGTGTCTCCTATAGCAGTTAGTTTTATGCATGTGTCACGACACTAGGCTGACAAAAATAAAAGCTGGTGTAGGTAAAATTAATGGCTGCATAGATCTGTCGTTTTCTTTTGTAAGTCTAGTGTGACCGTAAACTTTCTCTGCAAAAGCACTTGTCTAATTCTTTATTTGTAACAAACAGTATGAAAAAGCGATGGTTAAAAGAAAAAAGAGGAGAGAATATGAACGAGGGCTTTAATTCAACGATACTAAAAAGAAATATCTATTTACGAATAATCATAAATTTTATTTTTTGTAGGATAACTTTTTTAAAAATAATTAATTTATGGTAGACATATTTTACAGCACTAATTTTGAAATTGTAAGATAATTTTTGTTATGTCGATTTTTTTATTTGCCTTAGTTTTTTTTTTTGACATTAATTAATTATTTTTTATATAATATATAATTTAAAATATTTTATATTTTTTTGTATTATTCATTTATAATTTTTTTGTACTTTTCATTTCTAAGTAAAAAAATTTTAAAATAATTCATAAACATTGTAAAATTTTTTTAAAAAATATATAATTTTCAAAAAATAAAAAATTGATATGATAGAAATTATTTTGCATCCTCATTTTTGAACTGTAGAATAGACTTCTCCAAAATTTATTACTTGTCCATACTTGGATGATAGCCCGAAATTGATGGCTAATGGTGATGCACAGCAGCATAGGGAGCATGCGTGGGGAAGAATAATGGTGATTGGCCCACAATCCTATCATTTAGGCCTTCACAGTCTCGTGCCAATGGGCTCACAATGGTGTCTTCGTGGCCGTGGGAATAGGAAGTCTAGAACGCCTCTGACCAAAAATAAAAAAGTGTTCTTTGATGCGAGCATTCGCAGAGTAGAGTAATTGTGGTGAGGTATGGCCTTTTAAGCTTTTGAAAGTACAAATGGCTCCCACTAGGGAATAGGGAATTAGGGATTGGACCAAAACAGTCTGGAGGCAGCACTTTAAAGTTTAAACAATTCAAGTAGAGAAGAAGCTCACAAAAGAAAAAGTTGGATGATTTTTATGCAGATTGCAGAAGCGACTTGTTCTCATCCCTTATCATAGATCCCCCATACACTAATTAACCCATTTGAATATCAAAAGAATAAAGAAAAATTAAATGAAGGGGAGATGTAAGTTTGGGGGGTTTGTTTGTGTGTAGCAACATTGTAGTAGCAGTTTATGATGGGGCCTTAATTGAGGGCTTGCTCATATTATATATAATAAATATATGCTGTATCCTTCCTTCCTTCCTTCCTTCACAATCACACAAGCCTTTTGGTGGGAACCCCATTGCAGCAGAATCAAGTTCCTGAAAATCAGCCTCCTTGAATCATATCGATTGATTAATAAAGCTCTCGAATCTTGTCATAATGAGGACAAAGAGAGTGAACCCCACTCACTCACTCAAATATCCGAGTGCTGCATGGAGGGCGTCGATTCGCCACATGTACCTCTTTTGTACTTTTCTGATTTCTCACACTACTAACTCATCAATAATATATATATATTTAGGACACCCTTAACATCATTCCCTAATCATTCCTCCTCCTATTCTTTCGTACACTTATTCCATTCCCATTAATTTTATGTTTTTCTTTCTTTTTAAACACTACTATTAATCTTCCAATACTACTACTGTCAAGTTATAGATATTCTAATTTATGTTACTAAAAATATTTAAATACCCACGATATATCAGTTAATTAGCAAGGTAATTAAGAAAGCATCCTAATTATATACACAGATTGGCTTGGAAATGGAACTAACCCATTAAAAGAGTTGTAGCAAACATTCCAACCATGATCTTTTTCCCCGCACCTCTTACTTCTTACCTTCCTTACCCTTTTCAAATCCATTAAAGTCACTTTATCGCCATATTCTAATCTTTGCTAACAAAAATTACGCATTAGATCTAACCTTATCGGATCTTTAGATTTTACGTTGTCACTCATCACCTCTCAAAAACAAAGTATCAAATTATTAATGTTGGCTAAGTACTTCTTGTACATACTTTAATGAAAATTGTATTTTAAGAAAGTCTCTATGTTTAGTTTAGTAGAGCATACAACAGCTTTCCAAAATATCTTTTCTTACTATCTGCTCTCTCTCTCATCACCCTACCAATTACCATGCCTCATGCCTGATGCCTCATGCCTTCCTCAACTCAAATTTAAAACCACGCTATTTAATAGGTTTCGCTAACCAATTCAAACAACGACTGCCTCTTCTTCTTCACTATCTTCTTCTTCTTCTTCTTTCCGCTAACCTCTCTCTCTGCCTTTCCTTCCATTTCCTGCAATTATCTTCTAAACATCGCAGTTATACTATTACTAAGGATGTACGGCCATTACTGCCACTTGCTCACCACAGCTCCTTCATTTCCCAACATTTATTCCTTTTCCTTTTGCCGCTAAAGATACTGTTATCATCTTTTTTATTTTTCTTTATCTTTTAACTTTCTCAAAAAATTTCTACTTTCCCTTCCTCTACACCCTACACCTCTTGGGTCTCCCCCATGTCCCTTCGCTTTCCTCACCTTTTAATTTGTTTCCCTCCCTGGCTTTTCTGTTGCACGCTTACACTTACACACTGCTCACACTCTTTTTCTATCCTTTACGGTGGGACTTTCCTTCCGATTTCTCGTTTTTTAATAACTTTTCAACCAGTATTTAATCCACTCATAGTAGATTTCTCTCCATTTTAAGCTTCTCTTTGACGTGTTCTCGGCCTTTGCTTTCTTTGACCTTCTTTATCCTCTCCCCGTGTCCAATTTTAGTCTCAAAGGAATCTCTCTCAAGTCTCACCCTTTTCCTTTTACGTCTCTCCCTATTTCACCCATCCCCTGGCATTCAATGTTATCACCAAGACTCTAATACATAAGCATCCCCAATATGACTGCGCCTCCCATCAAGTACACCAAGTACCTTAACCACACTAAACTTGTGCCTCCGGAGGAACAACTCCCGGCGGCCTCCCCAGGAACGAAGTATCCCAGAGTTGTAAGAATATTTGTCACGGACAGCGACGCCACGGACTCCTCCAGTGACGAAGAAGGGGAGGGTTTCACGCGCCACCGAGTCAGGAAGTTCGTCAACGAGATTACCATCCCGTGGTGCTCCACCCAAAACGATGGCGTTCCTCGGAGCAAGCTTACTAAGAGTAGCAGTAGCACTAGCAGAAGCAAGTCCAGACGCAATAATAGGAGTGGAGTTGGGGCGAGTGGGCGGGCGATGAAGGTGTCGACAGAGAAGAAGTTCAGGGGAGTGAGACAGAGGCCATGGGGGAAATGGGCGGCAGAGATTAGGGATCCGTTGCAACGTGTACGGGTGTGGTTGGGTACGTTTGATACGGCAGAGGAAGCGGCGATGGTGTATGACGAGGCAGCCATTAAGCTACGAGGAGCAGAGGCGCAGACGAATTTCAGAAGGGCACCGGAGAGGAAGAGAGAAGAGTGTGAAGAGAGGAAGTCAAGTTGTCCAATTTGCGTTCTTGAGTGTGGCAGTTTGTCAGAGGAAGGTGAATCGGTAACGACGAAAGATGAAATGAGTGACTGTCGAGAAGAATATTGTTGTTCTTCATCATCATATTCATGGGTATGGGAGAATTTGTCAGAGTTTCCGGCGGATATATTCGAGTTCCAAAGTTGCTTGCCGGAGATATTGGAGGACAGCAATATAGAGGAAAACATAGTATACCATTACCCGGATACATTGGCGACACCAGGTGATAATTTCGATGAGTACTTCCAAGATATTGGGGATTTATTTGTTTCAGATCCGCTTCTGGCTCTTTGAGTATTAGTAATTTAGTATTAAGTAAAATAGGATTCTGGTCCCTAAATCCTAATGCCGCCAATTAATGCTTAAACTCTATAAATAAATCAACTCTGATTTGTTTAAATTTATTATTTATTTTTAATATAAACAAGGTAGGTCGACGGGGAGGGCGATTCTCCTTCATATACGGCCACGAATTAATGCACCACTCATTTGTCTATTCTATTTGAAAATACAGACTATTTCAAATTCTGACCACTCCTCGCCTCTTAAATGAGCTTTGATGGAGTATATATTAATTCAAGTTGAGCATTGTACACATTGTTAAATAATTAAAATTTTGAATAGTTATAAAATTCTGAATATATGGTTGAAGAAAAGATAACGACTGTAATTAAAGAATTAAATTTTGTATCAAAAATAAAATCTAGCTCTTATGTTAAAGTTTAAACACACAAACATACATACATATGGAGCAACAATTAAGGTTGTTTTTTTGGATTGGATTGTGTGTAGTGGCCGAATGGAGGCATGTTTCTAAGTTGGAAAAGACAAAATGAGACAGGATCTTCTAAGATGCCAAGATATCATGAAAATGAGCTTTTGGCCTTTTGCTTGCTTCATTTACTAATTCTGACATAAGCACAGTGGATAAGGCCATTGCTCCACCTTACACTTCTCACTTCCCCTCCCACGTCTTCTTCACAACAAATTCTAATACTTCTCTTATCATACATATATGAATAGCGACTATGCTATTTCTTTTATTAAATTTTTAAAAATTTTTTTATTGTATAATTTTTTTTATTCTTTTACAATTTTTTTAAACTTATAATTAATTTATTATTATTAAAAAATTTTAATTTTTTAAGGCGGTAGAGAGTAGCCATCATTTATGTTGTTGTCTGAGTTTGGATGTCCTTTGATTGGGTATGAGGTCGGTTTTTAGGTTACTCTTCGGGTCGAGTGCTTTGACTGGCTAGTCGAGAGAGGTAGGGTCGGGAAGGCATTCGAAGTTGAACTCTTTTTGGGTCTTGTCTACTTCCCCAAAAGTCCTTCTCCTGATGTATTCGGGACTATTTAT
>JASKGM010000010.1:1245099-1256603 GCA_034509205.1 Ceratonia siliqua | reverse complement strand
GAAATAGTAACTAAAGGTAAAAAAGCGGTTTCCCGGGCTCCCTTCACAGACCGGTACTTCTTGGGGACACGCCTCCACGTCAAAGGTACAGTCATCCGAGCTATAGCTCAAGTGGTACCAGGGTCACCCACCATCAAATTGGTAAGGGTTCGATTACTAGGGAGCCGTCCCCAACGTGGAGACAAATAAACAATAGCGCTATTGCGAGGGACCCAGTCCTCATCAATTTATAAAACTACCATTCCTGATGGATGATGGATGTAGAAGAAGCAGAAAGTGACATATCCACGAAATGAGTATTATTTATGATAAGACGAGGAAGATGACTCATTAAACAGGAAAACAGAATGTTTGTCACTTTTAAACTTAATATTTCATAAAAATGGTTTTCAATAACTTAATTATGATAGTTATATGCATTTATTAGCAAACAAGGTTATTTGGTTCTTCTTCTTTTTTTATTTTTTTTTTATTTTCCTTTCAAGAAGATCTTGCTCTTGCCTCTGGGCAATACCCTTGATGTCATCGTCCAAATTACTTTTTTCATTTTAAATTATCTGTTGTTTTAGGAGCTTAGTTTTGTTTCAAATTATTTGTCGTTTTACATTACCAGTGAAGTATTAATTATTATTTTTTCAATGTTACCCTTATTTATTGTTATCTTCAATAGAATAGTAACAAGAGTTTAAGTTGACTTTAATAAGGGTAATTTAGTTAAGTACAATTATTTTTTATTAGAATTGAGACTATTTAATAACTATCTTAGTTTTTGTGTCATTACCTTAAACGACATACTCCCTCCGTTTTAAATTATCTGTCGTTTTACATTACCAATGAAGTATTAATTGTTATTTTTTCAACATTATTTCTATTTATTGTTATCTTCAATAGAGTAGTAATAAGAGTTTAAATTGACTTTAATAAGGGTAATTTAGTCAAGTACAATGATTTTTTGTTAGAATTAAGGTTATTTAATAATTACCTTAATTCTTATGTTATTATCTTAAACGATAAATAATTTAAAATAAAAAAAATATAATTTAAAACAAAAAAAATATCTATTCATATGAGACTAATGGAGTGTGTGTGGCACGCTCCTCCCCATACTTCCTACATCTCTTCATAATTGATTTATGAGCATTAATTAATGGACATTTTGTAATTTATGTTAACGAAGTGTTTGTTAAATATTCATATAATATTGTTTGCCTAGCACTGGCTAGCCTATAACTGGGATTTTTCTGCCTCACTTGCCCCAACCACATTTGGTCCCACTACTCATGTTGGCAGTAGCATAAGCGCATTTAGCAATAGCATCATCATATCCTATCGTATCGTATCATATATATCTAAATACTAAACACAGCAAACACCGGATTTGCCCTCACAAAATTCCAACAATCCCATCCCATATAGTCGCCATTCAGAGGATCTTCCTTGTTATTCTCAATGAATCACAGCCCTGCACGTCACATCAGTTTAACTGCTTCTTCCCATGGTCCCCACCTCTCATCCAGCTCAATCATCGGTGTTTTTCTGGACATGATTGTGAATCGATGCTGGTCCCGATTCCCACCTATTAATCCCTCATATAATCGCCTTCAATGCTGTTGCTGCTGCCTGCTGCCTGCTGCCTGCTACCTGCTGCCTGGGCTTATCCTTTCTTTGTTTAAATGTTGCACGTCTCATTTCCCCCCGCTCATTACATTCTTAACGAAATATTATGTAAAAACACATTGGAAAGTCGTAGACAAAAGTTGAGTTGTATTTGATTCCCATGTAAAAGAATAGCATTTGATTCAGTATATATAAGAAGGTTAGCACAAAAATCCCAGTTATAAAGCAGGCCGGGGTGGACCATCGACAGGAATATCAAAAATGGTCTATTCAGACATAAGTATCTAATCTTATGAATTGTGATGCCAGATCTGATTTTCATTTTTATGAATAAATTTAAAAAAGTAATATTACTAACTGACTCCTCAGTTGGTTACTTTTTGACCTTCATACTTCATACAATCATACTCATACTTAGGTGGGTTTGTTTGGAATTGGGACTGGGACTGGGCTTCTTTGTAATGGCTTACGGTTTCAGGAGAAGACCATTCAGTTATTTAAAGGCAAAACTATAACGGGCTCAATTCATGACCCATATAGTAGAAGAGGCTTCTTAATTTGCAGTGTAGAAAACAATGATGGACAGCACGACAAATATTGTTGTTCTGTACTTGATTGGATAGGGGTATGTGTCCCGGGACTGGAGTAATCTTTTATATACAATCTATTCTACATTAATTACGATTGCCGATTCCTGCTTTTCATAATTAATTCATTAAATCTCTTTTTAGCTTTTCAGAAAACATGAAATACCTCAAATCCGGAAAACAAATTTTTTATAAGATGCTTTAGGAATTAGGACTGACTGTGTTGGAAATTAAGTATTAATTTGGCCTTGTCTTTGTACTCTCCTTCATGTGCAAAACTTAAGGCTTAATTTTGCATTGCTATCTTTAATTTCCGGTTAAGTCCCTTCAAACTCGTCATAAGTTACAAAGTCGAATAAAAGGTGAAAACAATCACAATCACAATCACAATCACAAGCATCTTTCATTGGATGTTAAATTAATTGTTTGCACTTTGCCGTTCTTACCCAGATGCATGCTAATTTGTGCCCTGCAGTTGATCATATTGCCAAAACTTAAACTCTGATATAGCAATTAATTTGATGGATTTGTGGCTGGCACTTGTAAGTTTAACATCGTACCTCGATCATTTTTCTACCAAATGCTTAATGCATTTCTAAATTTCTCTCCTTGCTTGATCCATCCATTAAGTGAAAACATAGACAGATATAATTTTTGTATATGCATGTAAAGAAGAAAGCTTGTTGAATACCTGAAAATTTTGATTCTTCTTTCTCCCATAATTAGCTCATGATGTCAAAAACAGGATAATTATACTAACAAGAGGAAAAGATTGAGGCAATGTGTAATGCTGTCATGAAATTGAATATGACATGAGTACCAATCGCAATCAGGAGTCCCTAAACAGCAGACTTGTTGAAACCAATCTTAGATTTGCCGCATTTTGGTGGAACCATATGCTAAACCTAACCTACCATCTGTATCCAGTATCCATCGTTGGAACTTGGAATAAATATTTAGAAGGCGGAGGCGTGGATGAAGTATGTGAGTGCTAGAGCCAACAACATTAGCACATATGCGATTCCTTGATCGATGGAAGTCCCTGAAACAAAGAACCATAGAGAAGCCAGGATTCAGGACGCAATGTCTATATATGCCTCCGATCTTAGATCTAGAAAGTGTTATATTAAGAGAGAGAGAGAGAGGGTACCGTCGCTAGTAGGTGCAGGGGCTGGAGGTGGAGCTGCAGATTGAGCTTGAACAGCAGCGGGAATGACGAGAGCAAAAATGAGTGTGACAACAATGGCGCCCATAACTCCGAATGGAAACCTGCAAGTCGCCATTTGGTTGAGTGGTACAAGTAAGTTTGGTTCTCTCTCTCTCTGCAACGTCACCGAAGTGAAGTGAGGGAACTCCGCTGCAGTAGGCTCTGGAGAGCCCGCGCAGAGAGAGATCGAGAAATGAAAAGGCAGGGCAAAGGTGAAAGCAGGTGGGATGGAAATGGAATGAAGAATGGGTAAGTGGAGAGAACGGCGCACGGCTTTATAAAACGGTTATTGTTATTCGTTGGGTGATTGTGGGAGAGTTAAAAGCGGAGAGAGGCAACCGGTAAAGCCAGTCACCAAAAGACCATTGTGGGGTCCAGCCCCATGTTTCGCTCAGTCTGTAACCCATGTGATTTGATTCTCTTCCACCCACCCTGTGCACCCTTCCACAGTCTCTGACTATTTTCCTTTTCCTTTTGGCGCCATATGCTCCCACTCTAATAGAGTCATAGTCTCGTTCCCCAGCCTCCATTTTTTGGTGGTTGTTAATTCTCAGATTTTGCTTCTTTTTATCCTCAAAAAGTGTTGGCTTTCTTCTTATTTCGCTCGCTCTATTTTATTATTATCTTCTTGACATTTATTAATATCAATCTTCTCACATTTTAAAATAAATTCAAAATAAATTACTCTCCTTTTTTTTAAAAAATAATTTAATTACATAATTTTTTTATTTTAAAAATTTATACATAATTTTACTTAACTTAATTCTATTAAAAATATTTTATTCAAAGTTTTTTAAAAAATTATAAATTAAAATGATACAATTATTTTTACTTAAAATATTTACTCATTCATTGAGATAATGAATAGCTAGTAATTTTATTTAACAAGAAAATAAATAATAAATAATTTCAAATAATAATATTTTTAAAATAAAAAAATTTAAGCAATGATATTTTTAAAATAAATTTTTTTAAGTAATAATATTTTTAAAATAAAATAAATATTTTTAACAAGTGATATTCTTAAATAAGAAAAAAGAAATTTGTTTAAAGTAAATATATATATATTTAAAAAAATTAAATAATGATTTTTTAAAGCATAACAAAATTCTAAGTAATTATATTTTTAAAACAAAAAATAAAATTTGTTTTCAAATGATATTTTTAAAATAAAAAAAATTCAAGTAATGTTAATTTAAAAAAAAAGAAACTTTTTTAACTAATGATATATACAAAACAAAAATTTTTTTTAAGTAATTATATTTTTAAAATAATTTTTCTCAAGTCATAATATTATTAAAATAAAAAAATAAAATTTTAAGTAATGATTTTTTTAAATTATATTTTACATTTATATTTAAAAATTATTATAATTAATTTAAATCATTTTAAATTTAAAACTGTTTTATTATTTTTAATAATATCAAATAATAAAATAATTAATATACATATTAATACATGTTAATATACTAATTATGAATTATTTAAATAATAATTTATAATTAAAAGTCAAAAAAGGCCTGGTCTGATAAAACTCATAAAACCAACAAAACATCCTTAAAATCTTCTTATTATTTTAATGTTTTATCTTTTTTAATTTTATTTATCATTTCAAAGTACTATTTTCATAATAAATGTCTTGAAAGTTACAATATTTTTTAAACCAGATTTAAGAATATATCTTTTTTATTGATAGTTAAAGATAAATAAATATTTAAACCTTTAATATTAAAATCATTTAATACTTACTGCTAAGAATTATATCACTTAAGTTAATATTTCTTGACAGACATAGGAATAATTTATATACAGTTTAGTTTATAATTTCTATAGTTATGGAGCTTAATACTATTCTAAAACTGCTAATCAATATTTGTTGGTGGGAGGAATCTACCTTATATAGGAGTATTACTACTTCTGTGAAATAAAGGGAAGGATTTACCTCGTTTTCTTTTTTGGTGAGAAACATCCTCATTCATCAAACACATATTCATCTTTTTCTTGGGTTATCCGTATACCTTCTCTTGGGCGGCCAACAGATTCTTCTTTTCTCGAGTTGTCTTCCTTTGTGGTTATTAGTCATACCATATATTATTGGCAGGTTTATTCATGATTAAATCTATTGTTTTATTATTTTAATCTAACAATATTTAGAGTATGAATATATTTGAAGCCTGGAGTTATCTAAAAGGACAAAAACAAAGAAACGAAGGTAAATGAATGGGCGTTATGCAAAGGATAGAATTAAAAAAATAATAATAAGGAGGTAAAATAATATGTATTAAAAATAAATAATTAAAAAAAAAGTTATTAAATAAGTAATGTATTAATATTTTTGAAAGAGATGATCGCTATTAATTCATTTAATGTAAATAGCGTCAAAGGATCAGTCTAATTTCTTTGTAGTTTTTGAATGAGTGTCTCGTCCATGGCCTTTGGATGACGACAAATTCTATGGTGATTCATGCAGGTAGATTCTTCTTTGACTGTCATCTCAAGTAGGTTTTGATATTGAAATAGGAGTATTCAGTATAATTACTGCCTTCCCATTACAAATCTGTAAGAACTGCACCAGAGAGTAGGAAGAAAATTTGCTCCTTTCTACTATAAAATACCTGTTTTATTATTTTTGAACTGGATTCCTTTGTATGAGGGACTTCACAACTGAGCTGATCCTTATTATTGAAATTCAAATATAAGTAGTCTCAATCTACATTAGCATAGCAAAGAAAAACGTTGGTCGTTAGGAAGTGAGAGCCTGGACATTGGTGAAGCCAGCTATGGAATGGTGGAGTTTAATTTTATTTATTTATTTATTTATTGAAAATCGTAAATGCGTTTAATTACAGTGGTAATAGACTTTATATAGTGGGGAGTGGTGGGTGTAAAACGAAACTCGCGGGAACGCCTCAGAAGACGGAGTCAATCAAGGGTGTTTTTTGCATCCTCCACACAAAAACGAACAAAACTGTATAGGCACAACAAACTGTTTCTCCTTCTTCTTTGACTTTTGACTACACGTTCTACCCCCATTGACCAGTCGTTACATATAACCGCCTTCTACTTTCCGTTTTCCTTTGTCTTCAATTTTCTTTGTCAGTTTCTTTCGTTTCTCTTAAACAGCTCTTTGTCTTCTCAAATTCGTCTGTCTAACAAAACATACCTGCGTCTGCATTCTTATCTCTCTACCCCTACGGGTCAGCCTTCTTCTCTTTTTCTTCGCATATCATAAAGTTCATGCTGTTTCTTCATTGTATCTTGTCATCTTAATTTTGTCTCTATTGGTCGCGTTTGAGAATGGCTTTTTTCTTTATGATCAGATCGGCTACATATTGTTTCACTCTCTCTGGGCTTCATAAAACTTCTTTGAAAACAACTATTCTTGTTCCAGATATCCTTTTGGAATTGATCAGAGAAGAAAGATTCTTACGGCGGGTACAATTTTCTATTCCTCTGGTGCTTTGAAATTTAGTTCTTGTTCCTTGTATTTTTCGTCCATTTTTTTATTTATTGTGGTTAAATTTGCTGTAGGCCGTCGCCTAGTCACAGTCCTGTCAAGGCAATCTGTGGGGCTTCCAAGGGCAGGCCCCGTTTCAAATTGAATGGAACAGTTCCGGCACATAGGAGAGGTTCTTGGAAGTCTAAAAGCTCTCATGGTTTTGCGTGATGAAATTCAAATCAATCAACGGCAGTGCTGTTTGATCCTTGATATCTTAAGTTTGGCATTTGACACAATTGCAGATGAGATCAGGCAAAATCTTGTGCTGGAAGAGAGGAATACCAAATGGAAACTCCTTGAGTATCCTCTGAGAGAACTCTGCAGGGTTTTCAAAGAAGGCGAGCTTTACATCAGACAGTGCCTGGATTCCAGGGACTGGTGGGGCAAAGCAATCACCCTCTGTCAGAACAGCGACTGCGTTGAGTTTCACATGCACAACTTATTCTGCTACTTCCCAGCTGTTATTGAGGCGATTGAGAATGCTGGGGAGATCTCGGGACATGATCAGGATGAGAAGGAAAAGAAGAGAGTTATGTTAACAAGGAAGTACGACAGGGAATGGAATGACCCAAAACTTTTCCAATGGAGATTCGGGAAGCAGTATTTGGTCCCTCATGAAATCTGCAAAAAATTGGAGAATGCTTGGAGGGAAGACAGATGGAGGCTTATAGAAGCACTCAAGGAGAAGAAAAGCTCTGTCAAAGTCGCTCTCACAAAGAATGAGCAGCGCCTTGCAGATATGCTGCTTAAGAAACTGCTTAATGAGTCGGACACATTGAATAAGAAACTCTTCCCAAGTTCAATTCTGTTAAACACAAAGGATTACCAAGTGAGACGACGTTTAGGACGGGGAAATGAGTACAAGGAAATCCAATGGTTGGGACAAAGCTTTGCCTTAAGACACGTCTATGGGGAGATGCAGACATTAGAAGCAGACATTTCCACTCTGTTATCGCTTTCTCACCCCAACATATTGCAATACCTATGTGGGTTTTATGATGAGGAGAAGCAAGAGTTTTTTCTTGTCTTGGAGTTGATGAACAAGGATCTATGGAGCTATATGAAGGACAACTCTGGTCCAAGGAGACAGATTTTGTTCTCTATCTCTGTTGTGGTTGATCTTATGCTTCAGATAGCAAGAGGCATGGAGTACCTCCACTCTAGAAAGATCTACCATGGAAATCTTAACCCTTGCAATATCTTCCTCAAATCTAGGAACTCCCAAGAAGGCTATTTTCAAACAAAAGTAGCAGGCTTTGATTCATCGAGTGATATTACTGTGGCTTCACCAAGCCAGAGTCCCCTTCATGAGGAGATCAACCCTTTCATTTGGTACGCCCCTGAAGTTCTCACTGAGCTAGAACGAACGGGCAATGCATCTAGCTGCAGGTACTCAGAGAAAGCAGATGTCTACAGCTTTGGGATGATTTGCTTTGAGTTATTGACAGGGAAAGTGCCTTTTGAAGATAACGGGTCCACCCGAAATCTAAAAGCAGGGGAGAGGCCTCTCTTCCCATACCCTTCACCAAAATACCTTGTCAGCTTGATCAAAAAGTGCTGGCAAACTGACCCAATCCAGCGTCCCAGTTTCTCGTCTATCTGTAGGATTTTACGCTACACAAAGAAATTCCTTGCCATTAATACGGAATTTCTTATCATCAATCCTGAACTCAATCAGCTTGAATTGCAGTGCCCACCAGTCGATTATTGTGACATAGAAGCAATGCTTCTCAGGAGTTTCCAAATGGAGAAGGCATCTAATTTACACTCTGTATCACAGATACCATATGAAATGTTTGCTTATAAAGTATCGGAGAAAGAGAAGACTAGTCCAAGCAATATTAAAGATAAGACCTGTGAATCAGCGAAGAATGAACCCTCAGTCTGTGGAGATGAGAATACCTCCGTCGTGGAAGATCCACTCCCACCTGCAGCAGATACGAAGTCAACTTCTTCTGACTCACACTCTGTTTTCTCGGAGGCCCTTGCCAAGAAGAAATCTGTAACAATGAAGCAACAAACAGCAGAGAAAGCCAAGAAAGACCAAGGTCAGTTTGTGTACACTATAATCGATTTTTTCCACCCAAACTTTTTTGTATCTGATATGCTTGTTCTTTTCTATAATAGGAGATCATATTTAACGTAAGAGTTATCTTTCTAGTTGCTAATGACATGCAGGATCTAAATAAATTTTAAAGACGGTGGATTTACAGGATAAAGATTGATTTGGAAATGAAATGGAAGTATAGGAATTTATTTGGAAAAAAAAATATAGGACCCTCTCTATAGGAACCAAAAATATAATTTTCATATTTGCATATTGTAAATTGGTATCTTCGTCCAAGCATCTCAGATACCATATTCTCTTGTCTTGTATGAATTATATGCTTGTGTTTCATTCATAATTTTACTTGTCATATTTTGATCTTTGATGTGATTGTGATAAACTCAATTATATTTAATTGGTAAAACAGGAACGCTAAAATTGCGACCAACAAGATCGTTACCAATAAATCCATCTGGTCGCAGTTCAAGGACGAATATGGGGAATCAGTTGGCATTGGCTTCAAGCCCTCTGAGCCTAGGTAGAATGAGATCTTCCCATGTCTCAGATTCCGAGCGCAATTCCAAGATGAATAAAGGGAGTCAATTACCAATGGCGTCAAGTTCCTCGAGTTCAGTTAGAAGAAGAAGATGTGGCCATGTCTCGGATTCTAAGAGCAGTTTAAAGGATCGAAAAGGGAATGAGTCACCATTGACATCGGATTCTAAGAGCAGTTTAAAGATTCGAAAAGGGAATGAGTCGCCATTGACATCAGATTCTAAGAGCAGTTTAAAGATTCGAAAAGGTAATGAGTCACCATTGACCTCGGATTCTAAGAGCAGTTTAAAGATGACAAGAGGGTATGCGTCACCATTGAGTAGATATGGCCAAGTGAAGGGTTCCAAGAGAGGGAGCACTTTGAGCACAGGAACATCAAGACGTTCAAGCACTGACACCAGTTTAAAGATGAAAAACGTGAACATGTCGCCATATGCATTTAGTCCTTTGAGCACTTGCTCAAGAAGATGCGGCCATGAATCAGATTTTGATGGCGGTTTAAAGAGCACGAGAGGAAGACTGTCGCCATTGGCATTGAGTCCTTTAAGTCCATATGTAAGAACATACGGCCACTATGAGGGCAGTAGTAAGATGAAAAGAGCGAGCATGTCTCCATTAGAATGGAGCCCTCTGAGCCCATATGTAAGAAGAAGAACAAGTGGTCATGTCTCGGACTAAGCCCTTTGAGCGCCGATAGAAGATCCTGTGTTAGCACAGTTTCTACTTTCTAGTCCTTAGACCTTTTGAAAAGGTTAGGCGTATTTTTTGTTGTGAGGCCAGGTAAGAGAGAAACTCAACATGTAGCTTTTTATGAAAAGGTTAGACAGGGAATTCCATGTTTGGCTGTTTAAGGGGCGATCTTTCGGATATTACTTGTGTTATAGGACCATACCATAGATTTTTGTAGTAAATCTTTTGAGTAACATGAATTTTCTGTGTCATAATTTCTGATGTTGTATGTATCTCCCCTACTTTCCTTTCCTCGAATTCATATATGTTCAGTTCAATTCAATTCTATCAGGGATTTTGCATAAACTCACCATGTCAGCTGTGCATTAGAGTAATGGGCATAAGCTGGCGAGAATAAACACATAATTATCATAAAGAAAACAATAGACTTGTTTCCTTTTTCTTTTTATTTTTTTTCTCAAGTTTGAACAAAAAAAGAGTAGAGTTTATAGCGCGATAAGGAAGCCATCATCTTGATCTAGGACTAATTTTCCCTCAAACCAACCATCTGCAACACTTGAAACAAACAAGGGAAACAGAAATCAGCAATCCCATTCATTGTTTGTTCAAACTTGGATGCTCATTTGTCTATCTATAGCTGGTTTCTATCTTTTTCGGTCCATGGACTATAGACCATTGGATTCTGCATCTAGATTCATCCAACAGTCAATAATACTACAAACTGAGCACCTTCCCATAGAATTCTTTGTGCTTCAATTATTGTAAAACTGAGTCACTAATTTTAAGCTTCTCTGAAATTGCAGCAAGATGCACTCTTTCAGAGACCAATAGAATTTACGCTTATAGATCAAACTCAATTATCGTTTTATTATAGTTGTAAACACTCATTTTTGTCCAATCTTTTAAATTTTTCTTTCTTTTAACTTATCTTTATTCTTAATTACATTAATTTATCTTTGTTTTTATTCTTTATTTTATCTTATTATTTATTATTAATTTTATGCAAAATTTAAAAAGAAACCCAATTACTCACTGTTAACATGGTACCTTCTCTGCACGCAACCTACTACTCTGCACACCCAATCTCACATGGTCGACACTTTCAGCTTTGCAACCAGCAAAACGCGCCTCTACCACCCTTCTGCAAAGCAACCCACTCTCTGGTTTTCCTTCATTATTTCTCGGCACCTCTTCCTTGGCACAGAAAAAAAAAGGGAGAAACCATCCACTCTCACGCGACCCTCACTTCTGGCATCTACTTTCTTCACCTCTCTGCCACACGCAAGCGATTCTCTCGGCCAA
>JASKGM010000010.1:1219390-1229540 GCA_034509205.1 Ceratonia siliqua | reverse complement strand
TAGTTGCCAATAAGCTTAGTTTAAAATTTCAGCTTGTAAATAGCAATTAATGAAATTAGAATGCTTGTAAGTATACATGTATTTGTGTATGAGCATGCGCATGCAATTTTATTTCAAAATTATGACTGTTTATGAATGTTTTTATTATCTAATAATTTACCAAAGCATCCCTGGTATATATGTTAAATTTTAAAGAACTTCTGTATCCATGTATTGGCATCATAACATCCCTGTGCCCAGCACCAGTTTCAATGCTTCCTAGGGTACTATTCAAATAAGTTAAGAACCAATTCACTGATGTTAGACATAGGCATATAAATTCAGATAGAAAATACAATCTTACGTGCAACTTAGAGAATCAGGGAAATTAATGTCCCATAGCCAAGGTACTAACAATCTACTAATCAACTCATGGAAACATGTTAGGTTCCAAAGGAGACCCACCAATATTGAGAAAATTAATAGATTTTTTCCATTTAGAAGCAGTTTTTGCCCAAATATACAAGTGAAAATTTAACTACACCCTCTCAGGTAAACCATTGCATTTTGAGTCAGAAGTCAGAACTGCATCAATACCACATAAGTAACAGATGGATACTCCAAAGAACATGTCCCAATGATAAAAAAAATCAAATGGTGTCTCATGTGTATGAGATACAAACCTTTACTGCACCATCGTAATCTGTGGAGGCTAAATAGTTCTTGATATAGTTATTCCAGCAAACACAGCTCATCTTTGATTTGTTTGACATCTCAACTACTGGATAATGAATATCAACAGAGTCATTGAACAGTGCATTAAACTCAAAAATCTTTATTTTCTTTGATACCCCAGCAGCAGCAAAGTAATCCTCATCCCGATCAAAGCTCAGAGAGCAAATTACATTAGCAGGATTGTTAAAATCTGCATTTCTTAGTACACCCCGGACTTCAAACTTGCTATAACGAGCATACTTGCACAAACCATCAAAGAAGATTCCCATAGGATCTGTCTGTTCATATTTTTCTTCATCTTTTTGAGCCACATAACAGTTGTCACGATTTCTTAGTATATATTTATCTGGGTGAGTTTCAGAACCTGTTTCAAGAAGCTGAATTTTGGATCTCATGGAAAAGTAAGCACTTTCAAGCTGGCATATGTTTCTCATCAATCTAAATTCATTTCCATAAGAGATTGGGGGTGTTGAGGGCAGTATTTCTAAACGTGAAGATTCTTTGTTAAGAGATGTACTCTCTATTTGATAACTTGAGTCATTCTGCAAGCTAGAAGAAACCGAGAATTTTCTTGAGCTGTGCCTTCTATCCACTTCTTCAATATCTGATTCCAAGCACCTGATTTCTTCTACCAATTTGGAGGCATCCTTCTGCTTCTGCTCTTTTAATGAGATGAGGAAATGCAACAATAACTCTGATTCTGCATCATCCTGGTCAATACTTGATGACATTTCCTCACTAAACACCTCCTGCAATCCATTTATCACTTCAGATTCTAGGATTCCCCTGTTGAGCAACAGAATTTATAACTTTAGGAAAACATAAGCGTATAACTCATATTTAAGGTCTATAATTTAAGGACTAGCAGCATATTTAATTAAAACTTTTGTACACATGTATTCAATGACTGAAAAAGAGGAACATCAATTTTCAAAATCTATCGACCATTCAAGCAACGGCTATACTTCAGCACATAAAGATATCTGAAATACAGTTACAAAAGCATTGTGTTCATTTAATCCTAATATCAAGGGGCCAAGCTGACATCTGAGAGAAAAAAAATATATCAAAGTTATCTATAATAGCTTGCCCAGAAGTAGGTTTTTTCTAAATAATAAAAAAAAAAAATTCAACCAACATGTGTGCAGAACTAAACAATTTCACAATGTAGATAAACAGAACTCTATTTTTTTTAAGAGTAAATTAATGTTTTGGTCCTCCAAAGATATAACTTTTCTTAATTGAGTCCCTCAAAGTTAAACCCTTTTAATTTAGTCCTCCAAAATTCAATTTCACTCCAATTTCGTCCTTTTGTTAGCTTGATTAACCAAAAACTAACAAAATTACCGACATGGACTAACAAAGGGTGTAGATCTCTTGAACTTACTTCTACTATATCTGTACATGTCTATAATTTTGCCAATTCTTGATTATTTAAGCTAACGAAGGGATGAAACTAAAATGAAATTGGTATTTGAAGGACTAAATAGAGAGAATTCAACTTTGGAGGACTCAATTGAAAAAAAAAAATGATATATTTAGAGGACCAAAACATTAATTTACTCTTTTTTTATTATGGGTAACATACAATTTACCACCTTGAAATCTATTCATGTACATGAATTCTCAAACTCGACACTAAATTAAGAACACCGAATGTTTGGAAGACTGAGAAACTGTCAGCACCCCAGTTCTAAAGGGAAAGACTCATGACTGTTATGTGAGGAGGCTATCAGGTTGAAAGCTGGGACTAGTAGGATTTGCATTAAGAGAGCTAACAGAAATGTTTTTTGCAATATTTCTACAATCTGCCTGATACTCTTCAACAAGATTTCGTGGACTTGTTGCCAGCAAAATTATTCTAAATTAGTGGTCTTAAAATTTTCCAAGTGAATATTTGTATTGCCTTTTTAGCATTGATTAAACATAACAGAGGATTGGCGTGTCATCTGTTTTACAGAATGAGGAGTTACAGAAGATGCCACACACTGGCTTATTCAAGTGATACCAAAGAACCACTTGAGCCATTCTTAGGCATCACTGTGTATCCTGCTACTTGAGCTGTTCTTATGCCAATGCTTGATTTTCCAATGATGAATCTGACAGATAAATTCCCATATCATGTTGAAAAATAGATGAACAGGGTACTGTGCCCCTCTTTCCCTTGCAACTTCCCTCTTTCAAAGCAACAAAACAGAGAAAATGATATGGCTCATAACATGTCTAACCGTAGCCAAATGATGTCATCTCCATATTCCTCCACTACCCTCTATTTATTTTTGCTTACTCCACCCTTCACCAATTTCTTTGTCTCTTATCCTTGAAGAGGTTGTAGCTGGCTGCAAAGCTTGGTACAGTCTCCTCCTACTTCATCTTCAAATTTGTCATGTAATTGTCATTTGGGATTCAGGCATGTGAGGTAGGATTTAGGGAATTATTACTTATAATTTCGGAATTTAGGGTTTAGTTATTTGAGTCTTAAAGGTATCTTATCCCTAGTAGTATTTTATTTCTTATTTTGAATTAGGATTTCTTGAGTCATAAGTTTGGGTTGCGTGTTCTAGTTGAGTTAGGATTGTTTGAGTCACCCATATAAGGGATCTCTATAACAGTTGGTTGAGAAAACATTTAAACATCTATACTCTATAAAGGGAACTCTCCTCATAGTCTCTCTTATTAGTCCTTTAGAGAAATATAAATATAGAATCGTAAGTATTAGAACTGTTGTTAATGAACCCATCCCATTTTTTAAGCATTTATAAGTGGAGACTTACAAACATGCAGAGAAATAAAATAAGAAGTGGGACAGTTATAAAAATATTTAAATAATTTTTTAACAAATAAAGGAAAGGAAAAGAATGTTGAAGTGAATCTGATCCTAACTATGATAAATAAGATAGCATTACCTTGTTGTTGGGCGTGATGATGGTTCTGGATGCAGCAGCCAAAGACAAAATCCAGCTTCCTTAGGATTTTCTGATAAGAAAACTGGAGGAAGAATCCTATGATGAAGATCTGACATTGCTGCAAAATGCGCTCTTTCAGAGTCAAAATGGCCAAGTAACTGAAAGAAATGACATAGATATATCAGTTGATGACTTAATTCACTTAAAATATAAAACTATTTCAGTAATAATTAATTAAGAACTAAGATTTAATAAAATAATATAATAAGATTGTTCAAATGTAAAACATATCAGTTATACCTTTGAATGGTTGGAAAGATTTGAAATAAATACCCACTCAATCATTTTCATTGCATTTGAAATAAGGCAACCACATTAGTAAGCAAACAATAAAATATGAATACATTTCGTTTCAAATGCAACAAATATCAGTAAGTGATACGTCCAGCATCCTTGCCTCCTTGGTGATTGATGTGGAAGCAAACAAGGAAAAACTATAGACAATGGTGGTCACGGCAACCACTAACAAAATGAAAAATTGGGATAAATGTCAGTATGCCATTGTTATTAGTTGGTGTCACTATGTAAGCTCTTGTAACATGATTTAAGTAGGTGACCATCCTTTTACAGTGTGATATCAACAAGATAGGTGAGCGTTGGCTTTTTCTCATTTTTGGTGTTTGCCACATTCACCTGTGGATCTCATGACTGATTGTTTGGGGAGCTACAATCAAACGGGGTTTAAGTGATTAGTGGCACTAGAAGCAGCTTGTTTATGTGTAGTATTTGAATTGATCAGGAGAAATGGGTTTTCAGGGGAAAAAAACAAATCCTAACCAATTGAAGCAATCAAAAGCCTTGGTATTTATTCATTCCTCTTTCACAATGAGGTCAGTTGACAAATGATAGAGATACAGCATAAAATGAAACTTCAGAGAGTTGCTTCTTCTAGAGGTGCAGATTGAAAATTGAGCTAACTCAAGATCAGCACCTAGTTCACACCACGCCAAAAAAAAAGTAAAAGATATTTGACAATGATCACTTCAACCCAAAAGCTTAAGTTGTTGAGTGAAGGCCCATGAATAGTTTTATTATATCTCTAACATGCCCCCTCACGCAAAAGCTACATTTGGGTTTGAAGTGTGTACTAGCACAAACCCACCATACCTTGTGCTAAAAGCTCATTTTAACTATGAAGAATAGGGGCAGCAAGGATCAAACTCATAACCGCTTTGGTCCTAAAGGCTATGATGCCATGTCAAGGACCACTTCAACCCTTGTTAAGTGAAGGCCCATAAATAGCTTTATATAATCTCTAACAATGTTCAATTTTAAAATTTAGTTAGATGTAAACTCATTGACACAGTAGACAGTTAATGTGGATGAGATGACAAACTTTAACACAAGACAGCGTAAAATATAACACAAACATGGAAATTTTATTTTACAACTGTAGACTTCTAGACTAAACCATACACTATCTCATGATTTCAAGTTTAAGATACCTAAGAAGCGTTTGAAGCAAACAGGCTGAACAAGCATATGCTGCTACACATTCCCCTTCATAATTTAATCTCCAGTTGCAATCATATAGCAATAGTTAATGACTTTTAAATCCAATGGCACCTCCTTCTTTTAAAGAAGGGTAGAAAGTGAGATTCTAGACTCAAACCCCTTTGGGTGGGATGTGTGTAAGCTACCACTAAAAACCTGGAGAGGAGGGAATAAAAACAACCAATTTTTTTTAGTTTCAGAAACAGCACTAATGCAAGAGGTACTGGGCCCCCAATTTATATACAGTAGCAGCTTTCTAATATATGTAACTATTCAAAAACACGTATCAATTTAAAGGAATCAACATTACAAAAGAATACACGGAAACTGCATCTGAATAATGAAAAGGGACATTTGTCAACTTGTCTAAATGTCTTCATACCTCGAAAAGAAGGACTCCCAAACAGTAGATATTTGATGATCTAGTACAACCTCCTTCAGGGCTTGTGTACCACTTGTCTTCCAATTTTTCACTTTCAGAAGTCAATTGCAATTGGCCTGCAGACATTCTCTGAATAGGATGTTTAGAAAGTTGGATATCTTCCTCATATTCATTGCAATAATCTTGTGATCCAATTGCATTGACATTACTCTCACTAGCAGTTTGAAGATATAAGTCAGATCTTGGAAGAAATTGACTCCAACCCCCGGTAACTGTCACATTCTCATTAATTTTTTGTTTCTTTGACCACATATCAAGAGATGGATATATTACCTGCTCTGACAACCTTTTTCTAATCAAAGAATCCTCTAAGTGAAGAACTTCAGAATTTACAACACTATGTAATATCTGCTTTTGAACAGGTAATCCAAGGTACATGACCTGGTTTGATGGGAGCAATTTAATATAAGATGGGCAAAGGTTATGCAATGCAACTCCTTGAGATTGAAAGCTGTCCACCAGATCGACAATCTTTCTGAATATATCCATGCGCTCAGCTTTGCTTACATTTTGGTGCCTTGCTTGCAACCATTCTCTTAAAGTCACACCATTGCAGTCAGACCCACCAGATCTAGGGACAGCAGCACTATGAGAAGAAGACTTTGCAGTTTCAGAAACAACGCTCGATGATACGTTAGAATCCACCCGAGTACCTATGCCAGCCTTCATCTGATTCTGGTCTCTAAAGGCAACACGGAAACCATCAGAAGATGGACCTTTACATACAATACCCTTACCCTTCAATGTGTGTTTAACAAAAAACTTGGAAAATCCGGACTTGGATATAATTTTCGTTCGTATTCCTCCATGAACATCGCCTGCTTGCCCTTTATTTTCAGCCGTTGGCAGGTGTTCCATGACATTGCTCTGATCATCATCGAGTGATTTTTTAACTAATAACTCCTGAAAATATGTGGACCCTATATCCTCCCAGGCATTAGAAGCAGCCTGAATATTGTTTCTGTATCCAGTATCACTTAGTGAATTTCCCACTCCTGAATCACTAGTTAGCTGATAAAGATGCCGCCATTGGTTCTGCCTATTACACATTCTCTCTCGATTGTTTGATGTGCCAATATCTAAGCCTGAACCATTGTAACTTTTCACTGTTAATTCTTCAACAATGACACCAGCATCATCCAAAAGAAGGCTAGGACGCGGAAGTGCTGATGTAGTTATATGGCTGATGCTTCCAACTACATTTTTACCCTGTCTAATATCATCATATTCCTGAGGAGGGATCTGAGAGTGGTCATCCTCAGCAGGTATAAGAATTTCTTGGGGTTTTAACAATTTGCAGCTTTCAGGTTTTAGTGAATATTCATCCTCTTTGCTCTGGTGTTGTGCACCCTCAACCACCTCCAATGGCTCATCAACCACTTCTTCATTCATGCTGTTGAAACTGACTTCATTCAATCAAGTATTGTTGCATACCCACTGGCACAAAGTCAGAAACAGCAAGTACCACATAAACTACTCATATGCTATAGCCAGTTTTTCTTCATAGCAATTTTAAGTTCTGGGAAATATAAATTAAAAAAGAACATTAAAGCTATGTAATTAAGTATTTATTAGCATTATAATTGCAAACACAAATATGAGGTAAAAATATGTTATTTGCAGGACTGATTAATGAAACTGCAGCAAAGATGAAAATATCTATGCAAAGAGAATGTGTTCAATGAAAGCATGAAACATATTTAGCAGTAACAACCTCATAACTGATTCCCCATAGAGCATTTCAACGCTACATAAAATATATGCACGATGTGCTGATGATTAATCAAATAATAACCACGCCAAATCATGAAACCTGCTGTATTATAATACTGTGAGAAAAAGATTGCCATGGCAGCAGGGTAAATAAAACAAACAGAAAAGCTTCTTCTAGTTGTCAATAGACTGTATATGGGGGCGGTGCCATCTTATGTGAATGGGGCAAAAGGACGCAAACTGAAGAGAGTGTGAGAGAGAGAAAGACATACTTGGCCGAAGGCGGTACTCTGCGCAAAATTCACCAGCGTTTTCGCATAGAAAGTAGAAACTAAAAGCTTGAAGAGAAATTATACGGAGAAGAGGATCTCTTCTCTTGAGTCGGGCAATTTGAATAAGACGCTACGCAAACCCGAAGATACGGGTTCGATCCGGCCGCATAAAATCTTCATCTTTAATGCTGTTCGTGTTAAATGAAACACGGCATTTTTCAACATTTACAAGTTGCAATACTACACAACCCTCGTCGTTTTTCACCTTTCTCGACCTCTCGGCTAAGATAAAGGGTAACTCTCCTTGTTGTTTTTTCTGCATTAAAAAAATAATAATAAATAAATAAATATTTTATTTGAATTCCTTGTAATATCTATATTAAAAAATTTAAAAAAAAGTAATTCTATTAAGGTACAGTTAATTGCTTCTAAACATTACTAGATATTAATTGTTATTTTTTTAATATTATTTTTATTTATTATTATCTTTAATATAATAATAATTAAAGTTTAAATTAATTTTATTAAAAATAATTTAATCAAGTATAATTATTTTTTATTATAATTAAAATTATTTAATAATTTTTTTAATTTTTATACTATTACTTTAAACAACAAATCATTTAAAACAAAGAGAGTACATTATTTCATATGTCAAATATCTTTTTGTTTTTTAACTCCTTTCTTTGAGCTATATTAACTTTTTAAATAATTAGTATTATTACTTGATCATATCATAGATTCAGAACATTTTATTAAGTTACAAATGTTAATTTATTAGATAAAATGCTCAAATCAATTCATGTTAATTTCAAAATATTAAAAGAAAAACTGTTTATTACTAGTTTTTTTTGTGTATTTAATTAACCATAAAAAATGACATTTTATTTTTCTGTTAATGGTACTCTTGGATATTAATATTACTAGAAAGCAATTCAAGGTATTTGACCCATTACAGTTAACCAAATAACTTCAACCGGAATCAAAACAAGAAACCGCGATCAACGGTCCACGTAGACCCCGCGTGGAATGATCCAGCAACAGCAGGACTGCATCAACGCTACCCCTTCGTGGTTGTGGTTGATTTTATGCCACGTCGTTATGGGTCCCAATAAATAAATAGTTCGCTGACCAGTCTAGTCTTTGATTTTTTTTAAAACATTTATTCCAACATCTAATTAAAATATATTAAAAATAATTAATAATATAATGATTAAAATAATTACATTATATTTTAAATATCCTTCATACATTTTTTTCTGTATTCTCATATGTTTTCTAAATTATTTTATTTCATTAATAAATAAATTTGTAATTTAAAGTAGTATATTCTGAGATATTATAATAAATAATAAATTATTTTATTTTATTTCATTAATTAAAAATAATGTGTAATTTTTATGGAAGGAAAAATAAGAGGATCATAAAAATGATGCAGGACTAAAATCCTCACAACCTTATATACATTTGACATTAGTTGTAAGGTCCTTATTAAGCATATTATCATCTAGTAAACAAAATAATATATTAATATGTACATACCTTCTTAAATTCTTCAAATATCTTTACATATACATAAACATTATAATATTATAATATACAAAGTATGTATAAGTAAAAAATAAGAAAAAAAATAGGATGATCATCAAAATAATGCAGGACTAAAACCTCCAAAAGTTATATATATTATACATTTGTTTTAAATTAAGCTTAATTGTACATTTAGTTCTATAATTTATTAAAGGTATAATTTTAATTTCCTTAATTTTATCATAAATAATATGATTATTTTATTTTTATCAATGTTACATATTTAATTTTTTATCTATTTTTTAACGATCATTTTTATTTTCACAAGACTTTTTGTTATTTACATCAACAATTATCATTAAAAATTAACAAATTGATAAAAATTATAACTTTAAAAAATTAATAAAATCTAAAATACAATTAAGCCTAAATTCAAATTATAAGATAAGCTTTATGGTGTTTTAACATATGAATATACAAGAACTTTTTAATTTTATCATGATAATTGCTAATTGTTATATGATATTTATTAATTATTTTATATACATTGTAGATATTTATTTATCTTATTTAGTATATATATTATTTATATTATATTAAATATAATAATTATCATTATAATAAAATATCAAGAAATAAATTCTCTTAATATTAAAAATAGTTGGATGGAGTTTTAGTTTTAATATGATAATTACAATTTTTTTTATAGATATCTATTAGTTATATTATATATATTATAAATATTTATTATTTATCTTATATATTATATATTCGTTTAGTTATTTTATTTAAATATAATAATTATCATCATAATAAAATATTAATAAATGATTATATTTGTTGTGCAAGCTTACTTGAATTTAAACAAATGATTAAATTTATAATGTGGAGTTTACATGAAACTTAGCATATAAATTATTTTATATTATAGACATCTATTAGGTATATTATATATTATGAATATTTAGTATTTATCTTATATATTATAGATATATATATATATATATATATATATATAT
>JASKGM010000010.1:1207757-1219290 GCA_034509205.1 Ceratonia siliqua | reverse complement strand
GTATATTATATATTATGAATATTTAGTATTTATCTTATATATTATAGATATATATATATATATATATATATATATATTATTTATTCATCTATTTTATACTAATATTTATGTATTCAGGGTTAAAATATCAAACAAAATTTGTCACTATTATTTTTTTAAGTTTCTTAAAAGATAATGAGTATTTAATTAATATTATTTTATATTAATTTTTAATTTTTAAATAAATAATACTAAAAAATCCATAAATTTATATTAAGACACTAGTATTTTTTGTTACTATTTGAACAAATAGAATGGTTTTTTTTATCTTTTGAAAAATGTTGGAATTACTAGTAAAAAATTTTGCATTGTGCACCTCGGAAATCCGAATAAAACGAGTTAGTAAACGCAAAATAAAAATCACGATTTGATATAATTTATTTAACATAATGAATTAAATGAACATGTAATTTAAATAAACACATTTATGCCTTTTGGCGGATAAAAAATAGGAAAATAAATTTGTATACACTGTTACAGTCAAAATGATTGTTCATCACAATTGGAGGGGGAAGTATATAAATCTTTACCGTGACAAGACGATCAATACGACAAACAGAAATCAACTTTGCTTAAAATTCTAAATTAGTCATTGTCATGTATTTGTTGGTAATATTTTAAAATAGTAAATAAATTCCAACTTCTTATTTAAAAGTGTACAAAAGGGTAAATGCTTCAAAATAGTATAAACTAAAGTATGCTCAAATTATTACTTGGTGGCAGTTATATAGGGTGTTGCCCCTATGAGAGATCCCATATTCATGGCAGAGTTCTTCCATGGATTGACTCCATGTGATGAAGCCAAGAAAATAGATTGACTCAACATATATTATGTAATTTCACACATTATTCATGTAATACCTAATTAGAGTAATACTCATGTGGAATTTATTTTATTTTTTAAAATTTAAATATGTTTATATTTATTAAATTAAAATATTATACAAAAGACGTGATACAATATATAAAAAAATTTTAAGTTATAGATGATTATCATAATTTATACTTGCTATAGATAATTATTCGTGGTATTGTTTTAGAAATTTTCAAATACCTCACATTTACATTTAATTTTTCTAACGTTTAAATTTCAACCCTAAACTTGACACTCAAGGCTGAGAGCCTGAGAGTAAGACTAGGTTTGAGAATTAAAAACGTTCCTCTTTTAAGAAATATGAAAAAATGTAAATTTTTTTATAAAATTAATTATCCAAACATATTATTTTATAAAGTAAAAAATTAAATTACTGATAATTCAATTTTTATTCATTTTAAATTTTATACTGGAAATGTAAACTGTAGATTAGTGTTTATTATCTGTTTTCTCCCCTTTTCGTCTCTCTGAAAAATTCTTGGTACAGTACACTCTTGCACTCGAAATAGTTATTAGGAGTTAATTAAATTTTATAAAAAAGAAGAAGGATATAGTAGGTGATATGGCTAATTGACTGACTCGCACATTTTAGTAAATTAAATTCTATTAACTCTTTGGACTTATTTTAGGTGTAAAGAGTGTATATAAGAATGTCTCCTTTCCCATACAAATGCGTTTTCTAGTTGAGTGATGATGACATTTGCATCCGTTTCCTTGGCTGTGAATGGAGAATTCAAACATTATATTTGCTTTCTCTCGATCCCTATTTTTTTCTTACACTAAAACAATCCCAAACTCGTATTTGGTGTTTTGTTTCTACTGTCTTTTTCTTCCATTCTTTTTGTAATTTTACCGGTTTTACGCTAGCGAGATTATCCTCAAAATGTGAAACAACGGCATCAAAGCATGAAGTTTTGGGTATCTACGAACTCAGGAACAGAATGTTTATTTAACTTGTGAAGTACGTATATTGTATCTGCAGGAAGGATAACTCCATTCTCCCGACCGCCAAAAACTGAAACAATTTTGAATATCGCGGTTATAGGTGCTGGATTAATATGAAGTCTACAAGAAATTAGTAATTGCTTGTTTGATTGCCATATAGAATCTCTTTCTCTATTTTAGAAATTTAGACTTCTCTACGAAGAGTAAGCATGATTGCATTAGATTTCCTGCAACAGTTTTGAGAGAGACTTCACCTGAAAATACTAAAATGGCCTAAATCCCGTTTTCATTACCACATCTGGCATTGCATCCCACCATATTATGGTGGGCCTAGAATTAGAAACCATATGAACTAAATATCCTTCAGGGGAAAGCGGCAATGCTAAAAGACTGGCCATGGATGTGAGGATGTCACATATTACTCTTGCTACATTCGATAGGCTTCCCAAGCCCCGACGGCTACTCCTTGACATTAGGATGTGCACGAATCCAACCACCAAACTGACTAGATAAGAAAGGTTTGGTTTAATTCGGTTAATATGATAAATAGTCATAGTAATCGAACCAAACTAGACCGTTATTATGCGGTCTGGTTCGGATCGATTTGACGGTTAACCTAATAAGACAATTTAAGGCTACTTGTTATCCACTCAAATCTCACGTTTAAAGAAATAATACAAGACTGAGATAAAAGGACAATTTCTCTGCAAAATATCCTAGGATGTTTAAAATGATCGAAGAGCGCAAAGAACATATATTGAGATACAATTCCATTGCTTTACTTATTTCTTATTTAGCAGTTGTTTGTGTACATTCTACAATTATTTATACCAAATTCATAAGTACAAGAATATATATTGAGATACAGTTCCATTATTTGGAAGAGAAAATTAACTTTTCAGATATTATGCTATAGAAAACTTTGTTTCTGCATAAAGATGATCATTGGAAACCAAACTCATGTATTATGAGATAACCTCTTGGGTTTTGGTATCAAATTTCTATGCAAAACACGCGCAATGACCCTTGAGCAGCTGCTATCAGAAAATGAAAGAAACGATTCTTGAATGGATGACGCAATGCTGAAAGATGAGGGGAAAACTTCCTATAGGGAGAAACAAAAAGAAAAAAATGAAGTCCTTGAATCCCCATATGTGCGTTTGACAAAGAACTAATACTAAGTAATATTGTAAATTTACTAAAATATAATAAAAATAATATATATATATATTTAATTAGTTTGATTCAAATAAAATTACACTTAGAAATGTCCTAACTGTTAATCGAATGCATTTCTCAATTAGTTATCATTTTATGACTGAATCGCCAATCAAACTGACCGATTCGATTATTTTTTGTTTATTTTGGGTCGATTCAGACAATTTAAACTGTTAAACCACCCACTTGCACACCCCAATTAACAATTTTATTATCCTTTCTGTTTTGACTACAGTAATCTAACGACTATTCCACTATAAAATTATTTCATTCAAGAATCTTAATCTCCATATTCAAAGGACCCAAAAATTAGTGAGATTCATGTTTCTCATGAAGTATATAGAAAGTTATTAAGAAAAAGTACCTAGAAAATAAAAGATGTAGAAAACCAAGTGTTTTAGTGTTCAGGTATCAAATAATGATTTTAAGTCACGCCGAAAGAAAAAATGGGTTTAAAACTTGCTCCTCATTTCGTGGGATGAAATTGGGAACAGATTTTATCTTGACGGGCAACTGCCACGAAAAGTTGAAAATGTGTAGAGAAGATGGCGAAGCAATGCCTGAGAGTCTATAAAATCTTTATTTAGGAATATGGTATTGACCCTGAAAAAGAAGAGCGACTGCGGGGAGCTAAAAGGGGTTTGATATCTGTCCAAGGTTACATTGAGATGCCATCTTACAGCTGAAAAACCGTGGAATATTGTGTGAAAAATTTGCTATGACTTGATCAAACAAATGTTTTGGCGTTTTCTTCTTTTCCTGCAGAAATTGAAGACAGAGTAAAAAGGATATTGAAGCTTATTAGAGACGAAAATCTTAAAGAGGACGGGACCTTAGTATATCATTCTAAGAAGGAATCACGTGTTGAGCCAATAGAGGATTTCCACAACGTAGACCAAAGACTCTATGCACGATATGATCATCTAACGAAGAGTTAAGAAGAAAAAAAAAAGTAATGGCTAGCAAGAAAAGGAGAGTTCTTCATCTGGCTCAGATTCAGATTTGGATTATTCTTCAAAGGACAAAGACAGTAAAATGATGACTGGAAAGTGAATTCCAATAGATAATTGATGGCATAAAGCAAGAACTTGAATTGCAAATTCGGTTCTCATACATATCATCGCATTCTGGCTTTGATGCGAAGACTTTCATTCGAGTAAGACTAACGATAACCATTCGAGACAAAAAAATTGAGTTATAAATTGTTGATATAGCATCCCACAGTAACTAATAATAATATGTCTCACAAGTAAACAGTATCCGATTCAGGAACACGCCCATAATTGGCAGTGTTATGAGAATCGGATCCAGCTGGCAAGTGGGATCCGATTGTTTTTATGGTATTTCAGTTTCGGAACGCTAACTATAATTTTTGTTATTTAAATTTTATATATATACATTTATTAAGACTCATGTCAATATAAATTAACCTTAATTGTTAAATAATATTTTGTAAGATGCATCTTTTATAAAATTAAACATTAAAGTAATATCATATTTCCAAAATTTTATATTCTATCAATATATCATAAAATTAACATGCAATATAATTTTTAAATATAAAAAACTGTTGGCTATTTTGATTGCATATTTTATCGTTAGTTGATTTTTTTTTAATTTATCATGCAAAATTAATAGAATATTTATTTATATTCAACAATTAAATTAATAAAAATCGCATTTTATTACAAAATATTAAAAAAGTATGTGCATAAATCTTACACAGCATTTACTCACATTGACTTGTTGCCACTTGATAAAAATAATATACGGAGATGCGCTGTGTATGGGACAAATAAATTAGGTAGAATTGAAGTTGAAATATTTGTTTGCAATGAATTTGGTTTTATTATTTTTTAAAATAATTATTAAGAATAATTTTATAAAATAAAAAAATTATTTAAATAAAAATATTTTTTATCAATTATTTTTTATATTTATAAAAAATATTTTTTATTTTTTAGTCATTAATTTTTAAAAATAATTTATAAAAACACTTACTCAAACAAATTTTTTTATTTTCATAAAAAAAAATTTTAAAACTGTTCCAAACAAATCTTAAATTTTCGTAAAAGAATATAAAATAAATATAAATACACCTTATAGGACTAACAATTCTGCTGAAAAACGGCCACAGAAGCTCAACGAATTGCTAACAATGTTCTTCAATCAGATAGTCTAATCTCAACTCCAAGTATGTCCTTCACTAACTCGTATGTCACGAAGGCAATTGCTATGGAAGGGACCACCTAAAAAGAGTATAAATACGATCAAAATGGTTCTCTACTATATAAATTCAGTTCATAACCTATTTTACGCTATGAATTTTCCAAGACTGCCATTGGCAATCCACCTGAAAAAAATCTGACACCAAGGGTTTCCTTAAAATCAAGTGAGAAGGGAAAATATGTTAAATTGTTTTCCTCGAGAATGTGTATTTTTCATTATTACTGTTAAAATGTTAAACAGAAATAAGATATAGCCAGAATAAGATTTTTGCTTTTTCTTAGTCTAAATATATTAGTTAGTATTGTTCTATATTAATCATTAAATTTTGAAAACGAATTTAAAAGTAACAATTAGCCTAATGCTTAGTGGTCCAGTCATCCCCCGATGCCTCGAAATAGTGTTAATTTTAAACCATGTATTATGCATACCTTGCTTAATTTACAATATTATGAACTGTTGGACGAACCTGAATGCAATATCTAAATAGTAAATAAACCTAATAACTGGGCTGGCTGAGTACTAGGACATCATAACTACTATAGAGTTTTCTTATATATTCACTTCAAAAGCAAAGAAAATAGAGCATTAACATAGCAACAGTACCACGACAGTATGACTACTACCCATCTTTGAAAAGCAACACGGGTGGAAAAGGCAGAGAGGAAGTCATTTTCCGGCTGATGGAAGCACGTTTTTCCTTTGGGTGGGATGGTAATTTTCCTAGCTAAAAAGCACAAAATAGGAAATGCTTCCCGGAAACAACACCCTAAAATAAACTACAAACCTATTCCCATCCCGCCCCCCTTAAAAGAAAAAAAACTGGCGCAACAAAAAACTAAAATATACAGCACTACTCAAGCAGAGAAATGAACACAATGATAAAAGCAGCACAGCATGAAATGGAAGCTATGAAAATGGCCTGATAGATCAACTGACCTTTACCGAATTGGGAACTAAGCCCTTGTATAATGCGCCAAATCCCTCATGCTGAACTGTTTTCCTGAATGCATCAACCATGCCAGTATACTGAAGAGAAGCTTTGCTCTTCCCATCACCAGCGACTACTGAAGCGGCACCTTTCCAGCCCACCATCTGCATTCTTCGGCGAATGACATCAAGAGGGTATGCCACTGTCTGGCCAACAGTTCCAGCAGCAGCCCCACATGCTAGCCTTGTAGTCACGCTTAACTCAGAGTCTTGAACTATTCCAAGTGGTTTAGTTTGAATCAACCAGTCTTTTAAAGATTCATATACAGAAAAATTAAGACCAACATATGGTATCTGCAGAATAAACAGGAAATAATTAACTTTATGCCACTTCATACAAAACTAAACACAGGAAATCTTTATATATGGGAAAAATAAAATTGCAATAAAAAATGGGCTAATAAAAAGAAGACCTCTCTAATATTTATTTAAAGGACCAAATAAACCCAGAATGTGATTATTGAGTTTATTTTTAAAATTGAACTGAGTAACCACATTGTGCGGTTTTTGTTGGAACTAAACATCACCACACTCTGTAGTTTGGGGCTTTGCCATCCTGTTTACCAAAAAAAAAAAAACAGCACCATAGATGGGTGCTTTTTATAATTTTCCCTCAAAAAATTTGCTTCTTCCCCAATCTGCACGCAGGCTTCTAGAATGCAGTAGTTAACTCTAACCTATCTATTTCAAGATTCAGAGGTTGTTTACTTACAACTCCTATGACTGAAGGTAGCCATCCTTTGTATAAAGCCCGAGGGCCCTCTTCCCGGAAGACTGTTGAAAGAGCATGAAAAATTCCTCTGTATCGGAGAGAAGACTTCTCTGTCTACAGAATTGTTGAAAATGAATTAAACTTTGCCTTCAAAGGAAACATTTCAATCAGATATCGTCACCATCCACAAACAATACATCTAGATGCAAATTTAAATAAATCAAAATTCCAAAAGAATTTTCTTATAACCTGAACAGTTAGCCGTCCTCGCACCATGTCCATAGGGTAAGTTGCAGACATGGCAATGATTCCAGCACAGGCACCAGCTCCAAGACGTAGAAGAGGAGTGAGCTGAGCTTCTTCTGTGCAGAAGTGGGCGCTAAACATTAACATTAACATTAACATTAACATCAACCAGACAAACAACATCAATGACAATGTCAAAGACCAAGCAATGGAAAAGGGGAATATTCAAATATCCCTTTTAACATTAACCTCAAAAAAATAATAAATCAACGATCGCCACTATGATGAAGAAACTTTCCTCATGGACAAACCTCTTCTATTAGCAAAAAATTTCTAGTGTGTTCCCCTATTTCAGACTATATGGGAATAGCCTAGTTCTGTTTATTTTATTGGACCATCTAAGCCTCAACAGTGTCCAGATGCATAATAGAGAGAATTAAGGAAAATAGGGAGGTATTGTTGGTTATACCATTTCCAGGTTGCTGCTTGTAGAGCCACAAAATACCCCTGCATTCATATTAAGCAAACAAAGGAAAAGAAAAAGGAAAAAATTAGAATCAATACTCAATTAATATGATAAGATGTGACTTTTAATGCTTTCAACACAACTGTTAATAAAGTTGGGGAGACTAAAATGTGAATTAAACAAATTTACAACAGAAAAAAATAAATAAAGAGTCGAAAATAGAGGTGCAGAAGCATACTTAGATGCTTGCTCATAGCTGAAGAACTTCACTGCTGAATTTGGGATAATACGGGCACAATTAGTTCCGTTTCCTTTAAACATTCCTCTAAAACCCTCAATTTTCCATATATATTTCAAGCCTTGAATTGTTCCATTGTATTTTATATTGTGAGGATTTTGAACCTGCATTTCAGAAAGCAATTTATGTCTCACTCACTGAACAGCAAAGTATATATAAATATAATACAGACAATCTTCCCCCCTCCTTCCTCCAATACACATCTACATAATGCACCTAGCTATTCACTCATCCGCACACCTGCAAGTCTGCAACCATGCTTTATGAAGAGAAAGTTGATAATCAGAAAATATAATAGATAGAATCATGAGGTTATACACATTTATGTTCAGTATATGACAATAATGCTCATAGCCATAAAGTAAAATGCCACATGAAGTATTCCTTAATAAATGTAACAAAATTCTTTTAGGGCGAGGGAATGGATAATAGCAAAAAGATAATAGTAGTAGCCATAAGGTTAATAAGAAAAACCTGCAACAGAATCTTTAACCTCTCCAAAGGAGCGACAGCTGTTCGCGACCTATGATAGAAAGGAAGTATAAATATAATGTTTGTTTTTAGCATGCCATAATGCTAGAGGAAAATTCCATCTCAGACAAGTGCATTGTAAAGAGAGATTTTCCTCATCAATGCAAAGAAAAGCTATAGCTAGTTGTGTACGTAATGTCAATGAACAAGTACCAGTAATTCTAGCAACATAGTTAACAATCTCGTTCACATGTCCACCAACAGAGATCATTTCAAAGACGTCAACATAAAGATATCTCAGCCCTAGATGACATGCAATACTTTAAAATCGTGCCATTCGACAGCAAGGGTCTCATTCCAAGGACCAAGTACATATCAAAGGTACCAGTACTTACTGGATATTAGGTGCAGCGTCTCTGTCTCAAATTAGGTAGATTACCTAGCTCTGTACATACTTCGTCCGATGTTTTGTTACAGGATATCATTGCACCTCGATATTTGGTATGGGACAACTATTGAGATAGTCTCACGTTGTCAAGTGTTGGGTAATGTGGGGGTTTATAACACCTTAGGCACCCTCCCCTCAACGGCTAGCTTTTGAGGGTGAAATCTATCTAAGGTGCTGTAACAGTGGTATCAGAACAGTTTCGATCTATTGGGCACAGGCGACGCGGAGGGGGCGACCTGGAAAAACCAGAGTGAAAGCCACCCTGAGTAGGCAGTCAAAGTTGGCCGTCTGGACACCGGTTCTTAAGGGACAGGAATTGTTACAGGATATCATTGCGCCTCGATATTTAGTATAGGACAAGTATTGAGATAGTCCCACATTGCCCAAATGTTGGGTAATGTGGCGGTTTATAACACCTTAGCACCCTGCCTTCAACGGCTAGCTTTTTCACTAGTCAATAATGAAAAAATAAAAGCAAAGAAACACCGGAATTGATTACCAAGAATAGCTCAACCATCAAAGATCAAACTTCTAAGAGGGAGGCGGGTCGGGCCAAAAAGAAATGCAAATCATACAGCCGGGAACGAATTCTGAAAAGAAAACCCAAGGCGTAAACCTAGTATTTGATCGCAGCATAGCAATTTCAAAATCTGGCACATGCAGATTGCAAAGTAACGCCAGTATTTTGTCTAAGCATCTTAAAGAACATAACATAAGTTTAGGAAAGTCGACAAGATAAACGAAGAGAAAGATATCGCCAAGAAATGTGCAAGCAGACTGATAAAAAACAAATTACAAAGATCGGTAAAACAAAAGTAGGGAGAAACACGAAAAAACAGACAGAACGCAGAACCAAAAACATCCTCCCAAACACCAGAAGACACATATATGACATACCTAAACCAAGAAAAAAAAAAGCAACAACAACGACAATAACACAAGCAACGAGTGCAAAATCCATCAAAAGAAAGAAATAAAGGAATTCAAAACGATGAAACTCACACTCCACCGGCGATTCCTCCTGCAACAAGAGACTTGCAGATGGTGAGAAGCTCATGACCAGGCGCTTTTACTCCTCCGCTGGCAAACTTCGCTTCCTCGGCGAGATTCACGATCGTCGAGACCTTAGACTCACTGGTGTTTCCGAGCGTATCTTCAGAAGACATTGAGACCTACGAATATCAGTGTCGCCGGAACCCTAGGAGTCACGGTCCAAAACCAACTCCCGTGGCTATCCTCGAAGTTTCGAGGACAAGGACTCCCGGAGAGAGCGAGTTCGCATTTAAAAGGCGGGATGCAAGAGATGGAGCCGAAAGGAGCGAAAGGAAATTAGATGATATCGGAAATAAATAATAATAATAATATGAAATGCAAAATTTTCCCGTTGAAGAAAATACCATATATACCATACCGTATACAGTGTGCTTGTATGCGTGAACCGGTAATCGTAACGTGACTTTTGGAACTTTTTGGTGGCATTGTCTTGAAGCAAGGAACCAAAAATATGTTTTGCTTTTGTCGCGTTTAGAAGGGCAATTAATGTTCCAGAGCTGTTATTTTTACATCTTACTTTTTTCACACTCTTTTTACATTTTATTTTTTTAATATTATTGGGATTGGGAAGATGAAGGTCTGACTCATCAAAAATAACATAAAATAATTGGAATGTGGAAAGTGTCATTTCTCTTAATGTTCAAGGACAGGAGAGTCTCTTCCTCATTAGACTTTACTGGTTAAAGATGGCTAGTATATCATATATGATACCATACCATAAAAATTAAATTATTTCGGTCTCTTTTTGTAAATTATTCAATTTTAATTTTTGAACAAAGTCATAAAAATATTCAAATTATAATTATAATTAAATGTAAATTTAATTATAACTAATTTTATAAACTCAATTTTAAGTTGTGGTTTTCATTTTGGGTCAGTTGGATTTTACTATAATATTTGGATCATCTATAATTTAATCTATCTTGTTTGTGCTTTAAATGATTATTATTAGAAAATACATATGAGACACTTAAGAAGAGGGGTTGAATTGGGTGTTGAAAACTAATATTTTTTACCTCAATAATTGTCAAAATATTTAGAGATGAATAAACAGAGACATAAAGTTTTAAATAAGATATAAATCATAGATAAAAAGAAGTTAACAAATCTCTTTTTAAATGCCTGAAAGTGACAAGTTTTCAAACTTAGATAAAACACTTGTATAAACAAGAGTTTGCACCAAACAAGTTTTAAACGATAAGTCAGTGCAGTAAATGATCAAACAGAATATGAAACTTTCGAAAAATAAAGAGTTAAGGGATGAGAAAATCAACACCACAATTTATAATAGTTCAGATCTATAAAACATATCATACATCCACTCCTCAAGTACAAAGTTAAGGTATTTCATTATAATGGGTGTCACAACGTGACGGATGGCCGAAACACAGAGATTTTAATAAAAATGGAGTCGCCACCAATTAATTAGGAGGATAATTGGGATCCTCTAAAAAAACCAAAAAAACTGGTCTTTGGAACCAGAGGAAAGGTTCGGGAGTCGAATTACGAGTGAGGAAGGTGTTAGGCACCTCACAGCGTCCATCCCT
>JASKGM010000010.1:1197051-1207657 GCA_034509205.1 Ceratonia siliqua | reverse complement strand
ATTTTAAAAAATTCTGAAAAAAATATATAAGATAAAAAATACTTAATTATTTTTAAAAAATAAAAAAATTTTGAAAAGAAAAACATAAAAAAAAAAACAATGGGTGTGGCTGTAAGATAGCCACACCCTTTTCTTATACTTTGACTACTAACCCAAAATTATCCTTACCGCATAAATCAAAAGAAAAATTAACTATATTTTTCATTATAGATAACAAAAATATCACAATGAGACTTAATTAAAATATTTTTTAAAAGAGAAGAATAACATTGCTTAAAATAAACAAAAACAACTAAATTTTTTATCATACTAAAAATGCATTTAAACTTTCTTTTTTATCAAAAGATGTTAAAAAACAGATCACAAGAAACAAATTTATGCCTCCTATTTTGCTTAATTATTTTTTTTATCTTAATAAAAACTTGAAATTCCATTTCGAAAATGACATTGGGAACAAAACGATCATTCATGTGTCGGTGTTTTGTTGCTCAGGCATACTATATTATTTTATTTTGTTCTATCGTTAATATTTGGACATTACGGTCAAGTATCCATACCCAATCCAATATAATTGTATCTGATACCCCATCTTCAATGCTAACTCTCGTAGTATTTATAGATAGCGGAAGATGAAATTTTCATTTCGGATTATAGGTGGGTATAAATAGTGGGTAGCTTCATCAGAGTTCATTTTATCCAACATATTTTCCCTGCTAATTGCAAGCAAGGCACTGCATATGCCTTAAAATCATTTCAAAAAATCATCGCAGTCAACGAGATCGCATGCCTTGAGTCAAAAAATTCATTTCAGCAATGCCATAACATAATAGGTTAAACATAAGTTAACTTCAAAGAACAAAACAGAGTCTATTTAAAAAAATAAGTGCTTTTTTGTTTTAACCGTTTATATAAAATTATTTTTATAAACGCTTATTTTAAAAATAAATAAAAATATTTTTTTTAAGTAAAAAAATATTGTTTAAAAAATAATCAAATTTAACGAAAGAGAGAAAAAATTTTGTAAACAAATATATCCCTAAAATATTTTACAAATTTTTTAAAAAGCACATTTATATATTAATTTTAGTAATTTTACATACTAAAAAACACTTATATTTTACATCCAAACACAAAACATCTATTTTTTTTCAGTAAAACCACTTCTGCGTAATTACATCCAAATACCAAATACCTGTTTTTTTAAAAAAAATCACTTATATTTAAAACATTTGATTAAAAGCTCAAGTCCATCCAAATTGACCCTTAGTATAGCATTTCATAGAAGTTGAACATTCTAATTTAAATATCTTAAAGCATGCATGCCTAGTCAACATCAGTTAATAACATCAACTCCACAAATTAACAGTCCCAAAGTTTTGACCATCACGTACTTGAGCTGCAAATACAGCAAGAACTCACTGCACACGACGACGCTTATTATTTATGTTATCAAAAAACTGGTGGACATCAGCAGCAGTAATTGGCTTTGACGAGTCTGCAGACTCCTGTAATGAAATATAACGCATAGTTACATATAGCATAAAATTAATCAAACAAGGCCATGCACCCTTCCTTCACCTTTTCACCATTCTGAACAAATGAAGAAGCACAATAAAAAAATTTTGCAATAAAGAAAGTACCAGGAAAGAACGAAGCCCATCCTTCATCTCCTCAATGCCCTTCAAGATCTCAACTTTCTCTACGTGTCCAAGTTTATTAAAAAAACTTAACTCAGCACCTTCCTGTTGCTGCAACTTTTCTTCCCTTTTTTGCTTCGCCATTTTCTCATACTCCACAATTGAGTCTTCTTTGTCAAGTAAAAAAGCAATCTGCTTCTGATTGTAAAACTCCAAACACTTGTCACATTTGCATAAAGCATCTCTCCAATTTTTGGAAAGGAACATTGGTTTACTATCTAAAACTGGTGAAGCATCCACAATGTTAACACAAAGAAGACAATCAGTATGCAGATCGGTGACTCTAGTGCATGGATTTAGAACCATACTGGTGTCAGAATTATCTCCCTGAAGCAGATCTTTTCCACCAGAGATGGATTCAGAATCAGCTTTAGCTTTTGGATTATCAATTGCAAGGGAAATATGAGAACAAGTATCACTTATTGACTTTTCAGACCCACAGGTTGAAGGCATATCTTCAAACACACCTTTGTCCTTACTAACTTTGACAGTAGCATCTGGCTGCCTTCCTGCAGCCCATATTGCTTCAGGATACAGTCTTAGAAAGGAACATACCGCAGAGCATGCCCTACATATGAAGTCCTCATACAGAGGCTCTCCTTCATCGTCTCTTGGTATCTGGAGTATAGTATGAGGGATAGAAATTAAACAAGCAAGATAACAACATCACAGTTCACAGATATAATTTTCTTTCTCACCATCAACTTACCTGAAGGGTATTTCATCCTTCCTTTTTCTTTTAGGGGGTGTCAGTATTTGAAATTTCAAAGTTGATTATATAGAAATAAGACAACTTTAAACAAATATATTTAGTTAGAGTGACACTGGAAGACAAAAAGTTACCCTGTCATACAGAACTACCTAACAGCCTTGACGTCAAATTATATTTTGGCTAACCTAATAAAAAATGTAGTGTACATACACATAAATTTCATCCACAACGATGTAAAAAGACTATATAATATGCAGCAAGATCACGCAAAGTGTGTTGGGGATTATTGGAAACATGCAAATATGAAAGCTTTTACTACTTTGATGTTGGCTTCAAGTGAGAAATGAGGAGAACATGTAAAATAAAACCCAAGGTGCATACAGACATTAAGACAAGAAACCCAGCTTAAGATGACATGAATTACTTAGATTTAGCCAAAGGGCCCAAAACTAATAGCTAAGAGTGTAAAGTTATATAAAGCTTTGTAAGGCAAAGTATTTATTATAGCATACTTAGGTTATGAAATAAAATGAAAAAAAGAAAAGGGACAACATTATCGGAGCTAAAGCTATTCCAAGAGCAGTCCAAGACAATACTTTCTTTCTTCTAAGCTCTCTCATGCTTGAATCTTCTCTTTTTTCTAAGTCGCAGGAGGATAGGAGCCAATTAAAAGATCCACTCTAAAGTCTAAAGGATTCCAGTTACATTTATAGCCCAAAGAAAATTTCTTCCAGGCCACAAGAGAATGCAGCAAATGGGTCCCAACTAAATTTGTTCTAAATGGCAGGAACTTCAGCATTTACAAAAAACAACAAATAAACAAAACAAAACAAAACAAAAAAGCCTATAAGCTTATGTTCTCATAAACATGACTCTGCAGAAGCCTATGAATGATTGTATACCCGTACTAGGAGTACAAATAACCCAAGACCTGGCAACTCGATTCACAGAAGGCCTGTGACTGATTTTTCTCAAAACTGCATTGAAATCCCTGTCAAGGCTGATGCAGAAGAGCACAACATAAAGAGATTAAGATAAGACCAGAAATCTTGTTCTAAGATACCAACCTCATCAGAAGACTCAAGACCAAGATGCTCCTCATGAAACCAGTCCTCACATAAACAGCACTGGATCATCTCTACTTGTTCTTCAGCATCTGGATCTGGATAAGGACGACCACATGTGCAATATGAACCTTTGAAGTTGTGATTGTATGAATTCTCAGCATTCTCAATATCTTTATTTGGGAAAAGCTTGCAATAGGATTCCCCAAACTTTGAATTTCCACAATCACATCTAAAGTTTCTTTTTGTCCACAGTTCTAGGACCTTGGCAAAAAAGCAATGATGAAAAACATAAACTATTCAGTAAGATTATTGAACAAGCACACAAAGTTGTGAAGGATTTAGTTTCAAGTTATTCATTCTAATATAATAACTGCAACAGGAAATTTTAGAAAACATCTCTAGTAAAATCCACAGCTCACCAGGGGTCATCATAATTATTAAATAAAATAAAAAAAAAATTTGATGATTTACTTTCTTTAAAGAAATGCATAATAACACTTAACATTTGCTTTCAAAACCCAGTCTGCCATAGAAGAACTACCTGATGGCCATCATGGCAAGACAATGAGCAAGCTGTGCAAACTCCAGCATTCCCATCAGGGGTGCAGGTGAGGCAAGAGAAAATTGCTTGTCTTTTCATATAGCCTTTGCTATAAGTACACTCCTTGCCATCATCACCCCCCAAAACTAAATCAGCTTCCTAGAAAGTGAATTAAATATTTTAAAATCATATTTTCAACATGTTCAACTCATAGACAATATTCAGTTTAATGTAAATAATATAGCATCAAATATGTCAGCATTTAAACAGAACAGTTTATGCATAATCATAATTCCTTATAAAGCTTCAATCTCAACAAGAAAGACAAACCTCTTTCTGTTGGAGCAAAGTGCACAACAAGAGAGAAACAATTTAAACTTAGCTGAAGCGTATACACCAGTATACATTGTCCTAATTATTAAATCCATTCTTGAGAAAAAGGAACCAAACTGGAAACTGGAAAGAAATGAAGAAAAACTCAATAACAAACTATCATGATTATCATTAATCAAAGGCTACCCAGATTTCAAGTGGTTTCAATGGCCTAATTTCCAGCAATCAAGAAGGTGTAGGCAACCCAGCCACCAATCCACATGATACTATCAAAAACAATATAACCCCACATTTGTAGTTTGGGGGGTAGATAATCAATAAACTATTTTATTTTAGTTCAAATGCACCTTTCATTCATATTTAGTACCTACTCCTTATCTGCATTCAAGTTATCTCCTTTAGATAAATGACAATTTATTTTTCAAGGAACACAAAAATAAGTATGAAACAAGCGCAAGCAAGGTTTAAGATTTATTTCATGAGCATTAAACAAGATACACACACATCAAGAGAAATTTGTAATTTCTCATTAAATATCTTCAAATTTCAAACATAGCCTGAATATGTTTTTCAGACTGAGATTGCTGCCATAAGTTTTTCATGCTTCAAGCAGAACTCTGTATCAACCATCTTTATATGATATACTAGTCACTTTAACTTCAACTAAAATCCCTTTTGGTGTGAACAATAATACCAGAGTGACCTGACTCCATTCCATATGTTAATCATTCTAATTTCACGTTTAAAATTCATATTTAGAGTAAAATTTCATGAAAAAAACTTTTTTCTCATATCTTGTGTTGGTGAAGGAGAATTGGAGACTAGCATAATTCACCTTATCCTCTATCTCTTGTGTCACCTATGACTAGTTGAAGGATGTCATCCAACAAACCATATTACATGGAGCCATCCACTTAATTTTAAAAAAACATAAGAAATATAGTTTATAATCATAAGGTAAATCATTGACAACAGCTTTATTGATCAAATAAGCTGCAATTAAACCAGTGATAACCAATGCAAAAAACAGAAATTCATAACTCCTCACACAGCCACGAAAGTACAGAACAAAATGTGAAAAAAGACACACCAGCTCCCGATCCTCAACTTCTTTAAGGTATTCGTGGATTGTAACAGCCTGCTCAGCTTCATCATCAAAGGCGTCATCCATTTTTAAAAAATATGTATTACTTGAAAAACTTTACTTCTGATTTCGGAATTCTACGCCCCGTCCCTAACATATAATATAAATAGAGATTAATGAAATAATATAACGCATAAATTCATTTTACGATGAACTTACATGGATCCTCGAGAATAGGAAACCCTGGATTCAACGAAAACAAAGGCGAAATTCGGAATAAATATGGAAATTTATTAAAAAATTAAAAAAAAAGTTATCGCACCTAATTTTGTGAGGGATAAATGTTGCCGAACTCAATATTCGATAAGACTGTTCAAACAGGCAACATTGAAGCTGCAGAATGACGTACACCAGTTGCGGGGGACACAAATAGAGATCGAGATCGTGCACTACAGGGTAGAGAAATGAGTTTTAAGGGACGATATTGGAGTTAGGGTTTTATATAGGGTAAGGACTATAAGGACATTTTCCCGCCATATGGAAGGGTTAGTGTTAATGGGCTGAGTTCACAAATAAAATGCAGTGACTGTTTTTTATTTTATTTAATATATGCTAAGTTACATTCATATTAACAATTTTATTTTATTTTATTTTATTTATCATTTTTATTTTAAAAATAATTTCAAATTTTCAAAAAAATCCAAAAAAAATCAAAACACAATACTTATAAGAAATAGAAACAAGCTTTAAAAATACAAAAGAAAATTAAAAAATTAAAAAAATATTCAAATATATTAATATATTTAGATGTATCTTAAAAAATATCTTTTTTTATTTTTTAAGTCAAGAGTTGTTGTTGAATGTTTATTTAAGTTATACAACTAACATTATTAGATTTGTAAAAATAAATGGTTCAATTATGGGGAAATGAAGGATTATTCTCCCGAAAGATAATAATGTAAAGTGTGTTAAATTTTTATGATAGTCTAACTATTTCTCACAAAAACACATTGAAAAAGATTATTCTCCTGAAAGATAATTATGTGCAGCTTTAGTTAGTATATATTCTTTGATGATTAATTGTGTAATTTTAGGATTTAGATTGTATTATTTTTAGAAGTGTATTGCCTCATAATCTATGTTTTGATTTTCCATAAAAGCGAGCTTAAATTAAAAATGCTTATGTATTATCAATTATGACATTGCAATATCTTCGAACCCTACTGCTTGTTTCTTATTAATAAAATTGTTATTCTCAGCCCAAAAAAAAGTTCCTATGGGAGGTTTTGCAAAGAAATCTATTAAGAAATTGAGAGCTGAAAGTCAAGAAGGGGGTGTAGCTCATATGGTAGAGCGCTCGCTTCGCATGCGAGAGGCACGGTGTTCGATTCCCCGCACCTCCATCTATGCCTTTTGACATTTTCACGGCACGTTATATTAATTAGGATTGTCACCTGGATGGACGACTCTGGGCTCTGGTTCGTGTTCTCACCTGTAACCCAGAAATGAAGCCTCCATCTACTAACTGTCCAGTCTGACCTTGTGCACTCCTTGCTTCTCTCGGTGTTTTCTTCAACAAAACCCTAACAACTTCTTTTTATTATTCTACTTAGAACGAACAAGCACATGACTTTACCGTACGGATTCTGTTAATCAATAACATGACAATTGGATGGAGAGATCATGCCATCAAATTGAAAGAGACAAAATCGTATTAGTGATTTGTTTTTTCAGTTGTGGCTTTCAATCTTACCTATATTTATAATCACCACTCTTCTTTCAGGGGAAAAATAAAACAAGAGTTTGGCTCTTATAATTTCTGTACAGCCTTCATTTTATAGTTTTGGAGCATTGCTATGCTATCATCTTACCTTTTTAGGATAGTCAAAATGTCTTTAGTGTATGTGATATTGGGTGGGACTCAGATGTATAATAATAATACTGTAATTATTATTTGTGAGTGATTACACAACCTATCACCCTAAATAAGTGAAACGGATCCCAACCTTTTCGGCTGGGACCTTTGCACATAAGGACAAAATTCTTTTGTCCAAAAAAAAAATTGTAACAACATCTCAGCCATCAAAAAATGTTTGGATGGCTGAGATTCAGAGAAAATGTAAGAAAAGGTCCCAGTCGAAAATGCTGGAATCCTGATCCCTAAATAAGGGACTGTAAGTTAAGATTTTTTATATTTTTAATCTCTTTAGTTGAGAATTGAACAATAACATTTATTATTCATTCTTTTATCTTATAATATGCTTTGATAAATTTAATTTACTTTTTTAACACTTTTATTCTCCAAAATATATTACAGGTTGTTGTTGCATGCAGAGAGTGACAACCCTTATATAATTTTGTTTTAAAATATTTTATTATTTTATTTTATCCTCTTAAAAATAATTTTTTTATATAAATAATTTTTTTAAAAATATTTATCCTTCCAAATATTTTATTTAAATTTGCCATTGATTGTGTGGGACCTGAATCCCCTCCCCTCTTTCTCCTTGCCCCAGCACAATGTAAGTCTCCAGTACCTTCAATAAATTTCTGTTTTTTTTTTGGTTTAATATTAAGGCACTAATACACAACAATAATATTGATAAACTCATAAAAGTTTATCTGAAATTTGAGAATATTGGGCGGTTACACCATTTATTTTCATTGGTTCACTTTGACTCATCACACAAAGTCAATCTTTTGGTTCGAAGCTAAATGGTGATTAAGCAAACTTAATTAGTTTAAATTAAATTTTAAATTCCATTAATTACGGGTTTCGTTATTTATTAAACAATCACGTGCCATATCCACCTTCTCATTTTAGCTTAAATTTGATTGTATCCGACGTATTATAAAGTTCATCACAATTATTAAAATTTACGAAATAATGACATATCTAGATATAATAATAATATAGTTATATGCACATGAAATTTTTTTTTAAAAAATGAATATTTTTCATTCCTTCACGACATTTCCAAATTTGACCTTAAGCTCCACTTTCGTGCAAGTGGACCAAATCATATATCACTAAATTCCACACCCAATGGCTATGGCTATGATCACATTCTGGGAACTTCTCCACTTTCACTCTTAATCCTTATTGTTATGAAAAAGTTTGAGTTAAGCCATGAATAATAACCATTTGACTAATACTATTTATATAAATGTTATTTGTAAACTATTAAGGTGGTTATATTTTAATTTAATAAAAAATAAATAAGATCACTCCAATTCATTTCAATAATTCATTTTTGTTTATAAATAAAAATTGTAAATAAACATTATTTTAATATTTTTTTATACTAATAATAATACAAAATTTAAATCTCTTAATCTCCACACCTGCAGGCTTGTTTTATAGTTTGTACTAACAATTTAGTTATACAACTATAACTAACAAACAAAAACTACAGTGCAAGAGTGTAACTGTTCATAATATTTTGTTATAAGCAATCATTAAACCGAAATAATCCAAATAATGAGTACGAGAAATTTCTTGTGACTGCTGTCGAGTGTGAACTGGACCCTATAACAAATCAGAAGCGGACTTCCTGGAAATCGCTGATCTGGTGCTTCCGAAAACGTTAATTCTATTGGAAACAAATAAAATACGTGTCACAAAAATTCTTGTAAAATATTTCTTGTTTATATTTATTTAAAATTTTAAATGTTTTAATCTTTCTCGTTTATTGAGTTCCTGTAAAATATTGGTTGCCTATTTATTTAAATTTGGTGCTTGACTCTAATAGCTATGAGGGAATATTGTTGACTAATGTCGTTAAATATTCTTGGCACTAGTTGTTGCTTTTGTTGCTGCAACTACTGCTCTTGTAATTATATTGTTTCTTTATGAGGATGCTACTATGGTAAAAAGTGTTGGAATTCGGCCGTGGCTTAACTCCTCCCATAAAAAGGGACAGCTTACAACACTTCGGAGGTGTCAAAGTGTGAAAGGATCCAATTATAAGGGTAGGTACTTTTTTACACAGGATCTCTTTGGGGTTGCTGTTCTTATACATGTTGGAATTCAGCTATAACTTAACTTATCCCTTCAAAATTGGCGTATAAAATGGGGGATTGCCAAGACTTATATCTTTCAAAAAATCATCATATTCCTTTGACGTGGGACTTCAACAAAAGGATAAAAAGAAAAATGATTTTACATGAATGATCCTTTTGTTCCCAAGTTCACTTTCTTGGCCTTCACTTTCCCATAAGTAAAAGGGATAAAAAGAAAGATGCTTAATATTATATTGCCTTGATGCTGTAGTTTTTTTTTTTTTACTGATCTCCTATTTCTTGCATAATTTCAGCTTGTGTTCTCATCTTCAGCCACTGTATATGGTTGGCCCAAGGAGATTCCATGTACAGAAGAGTTCCCTCTCTCAGCAATGAACCCATATGGACGAACCAAGGCATGAGTAGAAAACTGTTAAGTGTATATTTATTGGAAATTGAAACTGGTGGTGAGGGAAGCTTGGAAGAATAAATAATTTTAATTTGAATTCTGTGGCTTTGCCAATCGGTGCTGGGTTTTGCATGCTATCTATATGATTTGGTGAATATTACAAATAATAATGTTTGTCATGTAATCTGGTAATGACGAGAAGGTTGTGTTTCAGCTTATCATCGAAGAAATTTGTCGTGATATCTACCGTGCAGAGCCAGAATGGAAAATAATATTGTTGAGATACTTCAACCCAGTTGGTGCTCATCCCAGTGGTTATATTGGTGAGGATCCTCGAGGAATTCCAAACAACCTCATGTCATTTGTCCAGCAAGCAGCAGTTGGCAAACGCCCCGCACTGACAGTGTTTGGAAATGATTATAATACAGTTGATGGCACTGGGGTATGTTCTCACTGTTTTTGACTTGTTGTACTGCAACTTATACCTGCATTTTTACCAAAGCTCATGCTCAAGTGTGAATTCTACTCACTGTTTTCCTTTAGTTTGGAATATTTGAATTTTACAACAGTACACATACATTGGCTCATATGTTGTGGACATCCTGAACTATAACAATTACACTTGGGCCTTTTATTGCTCACAACCCTGCCTGTTTGAATTTCCTTGAGGGTGTTTCTGATTCAGTAAATTACCTTCCCTCATTGGACTTGAATGGTCTATTCCCTCTTCCTGTTGTTGGCTTCTGTTGAGCGTACATATA
>JASKGM010000010.1:1149765-1184225 GCA_034509205.1 Ceratonia siliqua | reverse complement strand
GACAATACTTGGGAAGAGGTATCTACTATAAATGCACAATTTCCAGATTTCCACCTTGAGGACAAGGTGGATGTTGCGGGTGGGTAATGTTAGTCCCCCTGTTTATAAGACATATTCTAGAAAGGGGAGGGGTGAATCAGTCATCCAACGCCCAGCCTATGTGGCACCTAACCCCGTATGATAAAGGAAAGGAGGGGAGCGTGAGTGGAAATGGCATGCATGCTGGCTGGCAGAGGAGAGGACGAGAAAGTAGGTTAGAAGAGTTTAGGAGGAAGTGTGAGAGGCATGTTGAATTTATGAGAATGTTTTGGGGAGGCTAGCATCCTAGTTTGGCTTAGCTCTGGCTAGGATTTCTATTTCTGCAATTCTATCCTTCTGTCATTTATCTTAATCTTGTATCAGGAAGGCTGTGGTTCAGTTATTCCTTCATCAGTGTAATTTTCAGTGTCTAGAACACTGTTTTATCAATAGAACTCCATTTTCTGGTAGTATCTCGGTGTGTTCACTGGGTTGGGACCTTGAGTTCCAACACACTCCGATTCCTTAAACATTGTGCCTACAGAAAAAATTTCCTGTAGTTAATCTCCATGTGCCATATAGCCCCTCTTATGCTCAGGTGCATGCTGACAGTGACAGCAATATCCAGCAATGTTTTCCTTCAACTTTAACTAGAGTTTTTGAAAGAAGATTTTAACAGTCTGCAAATTGCCAAGTGAAACAGGACTGGGCAGTTGACAAGTTGAAGATCAGAAGTTGTAAAAGAAGATAAAAACTTAGATTCCACACCTGGGCTTGATTGCATAGCATCAGTACCAAGAAGAAGCCAATTGGTCTAATAGTAATAACTCATAAAACTGGTCTTTCCTCTTAAGGAAAGATATATCCATTTAAATGAATTTCCTATAAATTGTTCCCCAAAGTTTGGGAACAAAGTCCTAAAATGTAAGGATTGAGACTCCCTCCTAGCCTAAATCCATGGAAAATCTAGACAGTAAAATCAGACCCATAAAAACCTAAACAACATAAACCCAAGCACAAATACCACACAGGACCTGAGTCTGCAGTAATTACTAGAATTATTAAAATTCCCCTAGGATACACTACACCCAATAAACCCAAACAATTATAATGTAGCAAGGCCTATGGAATATTACAATCGGCCCCAATATCAAAGCCAAACCGATATACAAATATGCATTGATCCTTAAGCTTGTATGTTCTTAAATGATCTTGGAGTCTGTCACGAGGCCTAGCAAATAAGTATGACAACAACTTTCTAAGTCTGTCATGTGCCAGATTGAGAGGAATTTTAACATAAAAATGAGCAAGTACATTGAAGCACTTAAACTTGCCTGTAATAAGCAACTTCTCTCTGTTGGGGTATATCTGATGACTGTCTAGCAACAGTTTGAGGATTGTGGATTTTCAACAGTGTCACTGGGAGGTTTTGGACATCCTGCTTGCAGACATCACAAGTCTTGTTTCCTTTGATACTAAACCATTTTACTGCGCACTCTTGGTGAGCAAGTGCAAGGTCACCTTTACAACTGCACTCCATCTTAAGAGTATCCCCACCTTCCCCTAGCTCGACCAAACAAATCCTACAAACTGCTTCATCTTCAGGAATGTCCTCAGCAGCATCTTCAATGGCTGGAAAGGGAAGAATGCAGTTAAAAAACACAAAAAAGAAAAAAGAAGAAGAAAAAAGGAGGAGGAGGAGGGATTTAAGGACACTAATATCAAGATAACCAAGGACAACAGTAAATTGAGATTAAAAATATTAAAAGTAAAAAAAGTTTACAAAGACAAACTATGTCTACACATAACAGTGCCAATAATTGATCTAGCACACATACAACACAGCATAATATTTTAAAAGAAAGACACCTTACCCATTTATTTATTTATTTTATTTCACTCATTCTATCAATAGAATGCAAAGATGTATTCAGTAAGATAATTAACACAACTATCTGACAAGTAAAGATCAACACTTGTCCAATTATACATAGTTAAAAGAAGCACCCTCTATGGATGGCTCTCACTTCCACGTGCAAAACAGCATAAAGCAACTTTATAATACAAACCTTGTTTAATTTGTTGATAGAAAAAAAAATTCATAGGAAAGGCATATATAGTGGATTTTAATACATTTGAAATATCATTTTTTCCCATTTTTTTATAAGAACCTATCAAGGAGAAAGAGGAATAACACCCAAGTAAGCATGTACATAATGAGGCACACCACTTCTGAGGAGACACAAGGATAGAGACAAAGATAGCGTAGGACAAAATGAAGCAAAACAAAATATATTGTTTATAAAATATATAGATATATATATAAAGATACTACCACAAAAAATACTGAGTTGCCACCCAAACGAACAAGGCCTTCCCCTTTGTTAAGATATTCAAGAATAAGGATAATTGTTTCTTCTGCATTACATTCTGTTTGTAATATATACAGAAGAGATATGCCTTAATTAGCATGCTTCCCAGTTCACCACTTACCTTTCTACCATGAACTTTAACACACTTGAAGACTTTGACAAGTTCTTATAACAAATTCATTTTACTCTTTAAGATACAAGGTCAATATGCAAGATTTGCATCTAGAGGATTAATTTAAGTCATGATTTTAAAAATATATATATATATCAGACGCCCAAAACTAAGTCTCTGGCATAAATCTCTTGAGCCAAGTTCAATTTTAATTAAAATTTGCTTTAACAATAAAATGAAAGCAGTTATGACCCTTGAAATGTCTGTCTCCCAATAGGAATAAGACATACACTGAACATGTGAAGCAAAATGGTAAGACATAAGGGCACAAGAGCAATATATATCCTGCAAAGTATTAGACCTACGATCAGCAACCACGGACCAAATCTAAGAATGACAAGCATGTTCACTCTTCTTAGAATCTTACTCACACCTCTGCTCCCACTTCAAAGGATTAGAATTTAGGTCAATGTTAATGCCAGAATTTTCCCAAATTCTGAAATTAATACAGCCAGGAGATGAAATGATAGTAGGGGGTAGAATAGAAATTTTCTAATTTAGAAAGAGGATAAAGAAATAATCTTCCTATACTCATAGCAGAAGTGGGGGAGTAAAAAGTTAAATTCATTAATTGTCATTTATGAAGCAGAGACACTTCACAAAAGGAGCCAAGTCCTTATCTGACACACGTCAAATACTCTTGTCAATCATGGCACGACACCTTAAAAAGTACTTGGAAACTTTAGATCTTGAGGTACTGCAATGTCTGTGTCCCATGTCTGTGTCAATGTCCATGCATCTTAGTTTGTGATGCTTCTTCTAGCATGTGTGGGGCCTAAATGAGACAGTTCAAGAACCTAATAAACCCAATTCTACTCAAATCTCAAGTAATCCTAATTTGAAGAAAAATACAATCCTTAATTGGAAACCCTATCACTAATTGAAACTCCTAAATAACTTTTATACAAGTTAGCATCAACTTGATTACTGCATTTATGATCATTATTTCTTTACTTTAGAGACTGGTGAAAATGGAATAGAATTGTTTTAAAGGCAGTGTTCAAAGGTATGAGAGACAATTTTTGTTTTATTATAGTTCTCTTAAAAATCTACATCTATGGAGTCTTTCCTTTTAGAATCCTGAAATCTTTGCATTCTCGTTGAAAATTTAACTTATGGTTCAGTTGGCAACCTTCAATAACTATTTATTGTCAAAACAAATGAATGTTTCATATTAGACATATTCTTGATCAAGAAATATGGTATATTTAGAAGAAAATAATGTAAGGTCTATATATTATAAAGAATTACCAATCTCTGGCACTGAAGCATTATCAGTTGAATGACCATCAATAGCTGCAGGATGTGGTTTTGCTGAAATTACACGGATCAAACCCCTAGAATCTGTACGCTTTAAACTAGAGTCTTTAACATTAACTGGGACTGAAAATGATCGGGTCATGTGCTGCTTTGCTTCTATTTTCTATATAAATAAGAAGAAAAAAAACGAACTATTCATCAATGCAGCAAATAAATAAATATATATATATATATATATATATATATATATACCATTTTCATATATAATAAAAAAGGTTTACTATGAGTAGAGTATAAAACTAGTTGTTTTGATCTTGAAACTATGAAGGACAAGAATCAACATCTGAAACATACACTTAAATCAGTATCACTCCCTAGATGTCTTCCACGTACAGTCTCTGCTGCTGAATTCGCAATTGGTGTAACAGGTAATGAATTTGCAATTGGTGTAACTGGTAATGAATTTGCTGCTTTAGTTGATGAAGGGAACAAAACCTTATTAAGAGAAAGGGACCTTGATGTCGAAGGCTTATTCAAAGGACCCTCTGATTGGGGAGTATCAGGAACAATGAGAACTGTCCTTTCACAATCCTGAGAACAATTTTTTGCCCTGAAGCTCCTCTGAGGAAGTAAACTTCTCATAGAAGGCTTGGCTCTGGCAGAATTTGGCCTTGGGGGCAGTCCTCCTCTAGTGGAACCTGGGCTTGACAGTGATGGAACATCTGTCTTTGCAAAAGAAGATAATGCACTTTCTAGTGACCTTGTGGGTATTTGCAAAGAGGAGAGGCTTGGTCGTCTGGACTGCTGAACCAAGGAGGTGTTCTCACCTTGTTCATTTCCAGTATATGTCTAGAAAGTCATCAAATCTAGTTCATCAAAAAAGAGCTCAATAAAATTGAGAAAGGTACAAAAGGCAAGAGCCGTCAGTATGCATTCTCAGATCCTTAGGCTTAATGGTTCATTATTGTGATCATTCCTTTAGTTTAGCCTAAAATAACTTCAAAAATAAACAATGGTACAAGACGGCATATGACGATGGCTGCTTGCAAGATCTTGGCTAATTTCACTTGACTTTTTTGCCTTCACAACAGAAGGTACTAAATCCTGTTCAAGGTCATTAGACAAACCCAAACTTGAAAGGCTACCCTTTACTTTAAGCTCCAATAAATAGCTACACCAACTAATAAAAATGCAATCCAATTTATTCACATTAATTCTCAAACCTCGTTGTTTAGCTTTGACTACTACACTAGGTATATTTTATGGACGCGTTACCGCCAAGTGCAATGAATTTAACCAACAATATCAGTTTAAAGTTCGAACCACACAGTTTATTAACAGCGGGATCAGCCTTCTCCACAACTAAAAATGAAGCAAACCCAAAAAAGGGTAACGTGAAAGAAATAATATAGAAAATGTAATTTGTTCAAGGTGAGAGAGTGGGAGAGAGGACGGGGGAATATCTCTCTGCCCAGATGGTAAGGAAATGATATCATCAAGAATTCTACTCTACGAACCTGAAAATCACTGGGACTCACACTAGAAGGCGAAACGCTTCCCTTTTCCTCTCCCTTTTCATTCTTTTTCTTTGATCCAAAATTGGTTTTCTGTGCTTAGTAAAGTAACATTGTACTACAAGCGAAAACAGAAACCCCAAATTCTCTTTTTTTTTATTTCTTGTTCTTTCTTTTTTCCTCCTCCCAACAGATTCAAACCCATTTCATCTAAAGAAAACTCAGGCACATAGAAATTGTTTTACCATTCAGATTTTTAACAAAGAATCGATAGGGGTTTTGTGAAATCACCTGTACACTATGATGAGAAGGATCTGACAAGGAATCTCTCTCACTTTGAAGTTCAGCGTCTGTATTTTCCATTAAATCTGAGAAAATATCAGAGGAAGGAAACGCTATTTGTTAACAGTTATGCAAAACTGTGAGCTGGACAATGATAGCATCAAATGCCCAAGCGGCTAGCACCCAAAAAAATAATATAAGAAAAGAAAAAAGAAAAAAGGAATGATGATAGGATCCGACCTTTGTTGTGTTTCAGGAATTAATATATGGAACTCGTGATTTTGCAGTATTCTTTGTTATTTTAAAATGATAATGGCGATTAATTACCCGCCAACTTGTTGTAAGCTTTACGATTCCTGGTGGATTCCTCCACTTTTGATTCTTTGACTTGTAGCATGTCTGTTGATTTTTGTTTTATTATTTTTTTAAATAATTTTTGAATATAATTTTATAAAATAAGAAAATAAAAAATTTATTTAAGTAAAAATATATGGATGGGAATTATTTTAAAAAATTATTTTTTATTCTATTTTATGAAAATAAAAAAAAATTTGTTTAAATAAGTATTGTATTAATTCTTTTTTAAAAATTATTTTTGAAAATAATGATTATAAAATAAAAAATAAAAAATAATTTTTTTATATTTCAATTTTTTTATCTTTTTTTTGAGATATAAAAAATAATTGATGAAAAATATTTTAATTTTTTGTTTTATAAAAATATTTTTTAGTTATTCTTAAAAATTATTTTAAAAAATAATAAAATAAAAATCATTTCAAATAATACCTATTCTATTAATTATTTTTTGTATTTTTTAAAAAATAAAATATAAAAATAAATTAGAATATAAAAAATTATTTTTTATTTTTTAGTCATTATTTTTAAAAATTTTTAAAAAATAAATTATGAAAATACTTACTTAAACAAATTTTTTTATTTTTATAAAATAAAAAATAAAAAAATAATTTTTTAATACTATTCCAAATATGCCTTACTCCTTTTATAAATAATGTCTATAGATTTAAAAATAAAGGAGAAATGGACAAACTTAAAATGGAAATGTGTTCCTAATTTCTCACATATGACATTAAATTTTGAATAGTGGTTGCTATTCCCATACTTATACTCTTGGATTTTATTTTTTTTATTTTTTATTTTAAAAACAATTTAAAATATAAAAAATTTCATCACACAAGTATTTAAAAATAAATAATAAATAAATAAATTATTTTTATTTTTTAAAAATGTTCCAAAATAAAATTATAAAAATAAAATAATACTCTTTTGGAATAGTATAGTAAAGCTCATTTTTATTTGTTGTCTAATATTATTTTTTGTTTTATTTTTATTATAAAAATAATATCTAATTATAAAAAATAACTATTATTATTTTATATAGCTGAGTAATTGCTTTTTATAAAAATAAGATATGAACAATATCAAATACCAAATAGAAATTTAGTGCCCTTGAAACACTAGCTGAGAAATTGGTGTCATTTGGCCCTATATAATTCACATTAATTATAAAAATTAAAATTAGTAATATTTTTCCTTGTATGTTCAAATACTGTTAAACTAGATTTTGACCCTATGGAGAAAATAGTTTATGGTTATATTTAATATTATTAATGTATATATATTGACAATTTAAATAATTGTGAATATAAATATAATAAATAAAATTTTTATTAAATTTATTAGTTAAGTAATTTAAGGAATGTATAAAAAAATTATAAATGAATGGAAATTTTTTTTTAATTATTAATCCAATTTTTAATATGTTTCTTTTCTATTAAACGAAAAAACTTTACTTTGACTTAAAATTTTAAATATTATAAAATTACCTACAAAAATATATACAAATCTCCAATTATAATTATTTTGCGGCTTTGTCTTAATTTTCCTTCGTACATCAATGAAAATCTATAATAGTTTTAATTTTAACTTAATCAATATCTATTTTTCATTGCAAAACGTATTAGTTACTAAGCACCTAAGTTGCAAGATAATGCTATAGCAATTTTTGTTTTTAAAAGGTTAAGATGCTATGTTATAGGTTTTAAAAATAAATTTTAATTATTTTACTTTTTAGAGTGTAAAATTAAATCATAATCTATGAAAAAAATAGCACGTGTTTTAACCACTGTTTAGAAAATCGGACCGAACTCAGTTCAACCGAAAAATCAGTAAACTGGCCTGATAACTAGTCCGGTCATAAAAGAAAACCGGTCCTTCGAAGAATCAGTCAACACTAGTAAAAAAATCGGCTTAAACGACCGGTTTTTCCTTTAAACCGTTGAAAACCAGCAGGTTCACTATTGAACCGATTTTTATTCATTTTTTTGTCAAAAATACATGTGTTAGGCATTGAACTCAACATATCTTGATAAAACATAATTTCTCCTCACCAACAAGGTAGATTGTATTTGTTAACTTATTTATGCAATGTAATATTTATATAACTTATAAAATGATACAAAAATGACAAAAAAAAGATTAATTCATCAAATATATTCAAAATAGTTATTTATTATGATATATTATACAATATATATAATATATAAATTAAAAAAATATTATTTAATTAAAATCCGATTTGACTCTGATTGTGCCATTAACCCTTGACCCTCTACCCCTATCAGTTCAATAACTGGTCCAATTTTTAAAACATTAGCTATAACTTTTAAGTAAATATTCGTCATGTGAACACCATTTGAAAGGAACTTTTGACATTAATTTTATACCAACTCAAAAATATGTTCATATATAAAGCATGTATCTATGGGAGCATAATGTTAAAAAAAAACCTTGTATGCAAGTATCCATTTTTTTAAAATAAAAAGACTTTCATATCACTCATCATCCTCATCCTTAAAAAGTTTATCTAACCAATAAAACATCTCAAATTGTCAAGGTACATGTATGTTCAAAATCAAATCAATCAAATAGATCAATTAAATACATGTTGTAAATCCAATCCCCTCAACATCTATAGTTACTCCATGCGAATTTTGAATTTTTCCCAAGGTACTCATTATCTACAAAGAGAGCTTCTCAAAAATATTATTTTTCAACATATATTGAAACATAAGCTCACAATTTTAATTAATTTTAGTTATTAATTAAGCTTTGCAAAACAAAGATTTAAAAGTAAATCAAAATCTATGTAATTTACATTATTATCTTCAAATAGTAATTCCACCAAGTCTTCCTACTTCCAAAGATCACCATGCTCTTAAACCAAAACACTCTCAACTACAAAAGCATTTTAATAAAAAAGATTAAGTTGAAAACATGCATGCGTTCTGTTTAGCATGTGGTCCACTTTGGGCCTATTTTATGTTGCTTGCATTTAATTGATTTATTCTTAAGTTTATTATGTTCTTAGCTTAGTTTCATGTTTTGTAGGTGTTTTGAAGTGGAATTGCATTTATGTGAAGAAGTGAGTCATGTTAGCATGCTTTGGAGTATTATAAAAGCTAGTATTTGGGGAAAAGAACTCAAAATCGCATAATTTCATACCAAAGTCAAAGTGTCCAGCACGCCAGTGCCCATCCTTGGGCTTCGCAGTGCTCAAATTCAAAGAAAAATAGTTTCATATCTGAGAGTTCAGTGCCCTAGTGCTCCAAGACCGTGCCGCGGCACCCAAAACACGAAGAAATTCACCTAAGGCTCATGGTCGCGGAGCTAGAAAGCCAGTGCGGCAGCTCGAGCCACCAGTAAGGCAGGCGCTACGGCTCCAAAGTGCCATGGCCGCAGTAACCAAGTATGATGCCCAAAATTCAGAACTTAGGGTTGAGCGCTGCGACGCCCAAAGCTAGGCTATGGTGCCCGCACGCACTAATTCACTTTAAAATTGCATTCTCCACTTCATATTACAAAGCTCTAACATTTGGAAATAAGAGAGAAAGCTTAGAATAGAGAAGAAGAGCAAGAGGAAGGCTAAAAGGAGTGAATTTAGAGAAAATTCAACCGTTTGGAAGCCTTCAAAGAGTTCCCTCTTTACCTTTTCTTCATTCTTCTTGTATTTTTTATAATTTTCATGGATTATATTATTGTAATGAGTAATTTCCTGATGTTAAAAGGCTAAATCCCTTTGGTTGAGGGTGAACTCAATGCTTTGGACATGATTTTGTGATTTTATTTATTGATGATGTATTCAACTTCTCTTTAATGGTTATTTATGCTCTTCCACTTGATCTGTTCATGATTATTGCTTTGTTTTGTTTGGGTAGCCAACTAAATGAACTAGGTAATCATCTAATGCTAGGATAAAGAATTGAATACGTAATAGTTTGATTCTCATATTTATAAGTAGCATTTTGTAGTTATTAGGGGTGTCTAAATCCTTGAGAATTATGATGAGGAGCATAACATATGTTAAATAGTCCAAGCATTTGATATTGTTGCCTAGATTAACATATCTTTGTTACCTTAATACTTTCATTAGATTAAATCTATGAAGCGTTTTCTAGGTTGTTCATTGGATAGGGAGTAAGTAGGGAACGTTCTTCTTTTTACCGAATAAATAAGGAAAATTTGGTATAGCAGAGTTTATTGTTATCTACAGTTAGTAATCAGGATAGAGAGTTTAAAATATTGTCATGTTTATAATCATAATGAGTGATTGTCTATAATCATTTCCCATTGTCCACTGGAGAAGAGTGAAGCATTAACCATACTCCTCACCTTATTCTAATTTTCTTATTGTTTGTTGCATTATTTAGTTTTATTGCCTTTATTTCATCTTTATTTTTAAATACCTTTGTTCTCACAAAAACCCCTATTTATATTTCAAGCATTGATTTATTAATTTTATTAATACTTAATCAACTAAACCCAATCCTCTGCGGAAAAACGACCATTGCTCTAAAAATCAAAACAAAAATACTTACCACTATACTAGAAGGAGATTTATATTTTAGTTGTGTTTCTAATTTGGAAGGCTTTCAAATTGAGGCTTTGTTGTCAAGGTTTGGAGTTCAATTTGGATATACACCAGCTGCAAACTCCATTTCCTGGATTTATGTTCCCTGATAAATACTCCTGCTATAATCCTAATATATAGAGTCTTAACCAATGTCACACAATGTTCGTACCCATAATATATCAAAGATCACAATAGTCATGAATACGAGTCCATAATTCATCAGGATTTCGGTTTTGCCACTTGTGGATGCAATGTGTGTAAGTTCAGATTCAAAGCAACGGTATTAACTTGAACTTGATATCTTACTTGATTTTAATTCATATAATAGTTTCATTTCATTACTTGAAGTTTACTACTTCAATGAATTGAGATTCATCATTCCTTTAGAAAAGAATTTCATTCTTTCTATAGAGGTAATTCAAATACTACAGTCTTTATTGAATAGAGTGACTATCTTAATTAAATGACTATAAATAGTAGTTTAGATTCATCCAAAGATACATATCTGCTTTTGCATAATCCTTACTCAAATGTATCTTGGTTTATTAGAATCTAGGAACCTTATTGGCTAGAAAATAAAGCTTATATAAATAAACTCTTTGTTTATTAATATTAAAATTTATTTACATCAAATTAGGGAATACTACTTGCTTTTCAGGGCAACCTATTCCTAACAATACATTTGTTTTGATGCATGTAGAAAAAGGTTTCCTCGTGTGCAAACCAATTATAGGTTTAAATGGATGTTTTTTAAAGGGACCATATAGACGGCAATTATTAGATGATGTGGGAAGGGATTCTATTGACCAAATGTTGCCTATTGCTGATGCAATTATAAAGATAGAGACAAAGGACTCCTGAACATGATTACGATCTTATTTGATTCAAGATATAGGAGAATGTGTAGCCAAGTCTTACAATTTCATCTTGAACCAACAGAAGGTTAAATGAATTTGTATTCTTTTGTTAACTTTATAATTGTTAATTTGCTTTGAGAATATTAAATCTAACCAAACATTTCTATACAGGGTCTTTTACCTAGCATTGATGAATGTTTTCCAGGTATAGACCATTGATTTAGTGTTCAATACCTATACAATAACTTCAAAAAGCAATTCCTGATGACTTACCTAAATGAGAAGATGTGAAAGGTAGCCAAATCAACATATCCATAGGATTGAGAGAGGTCCATGAAAGAGATACAGAAAGTTAATGAAGCTGCCTATAGATATTTGATTAAAATTCCACCTAGGTTTTGGAATAAATCTAAATTTTCCTTTAATATTAGGGGTGATGTGTTATTAAACAACATGAGTGAAACTTTCAATAATGTGATCCTTGATGCTAGGGATAAGCTAATAATGTCATTGTTAGAGGATACTAAGACAAATTTAATGGGCAAATGGGGTTATTGTAGAAGGAAAATAGAACATTACAAGGGTTTTTTACTTCCTACGATTACAAAAGGCTAGCAAGAGAATTTGGTTGCTCAAGGAGATGGGTAGCAATATGGACTGGTGATGAAAAGTTTGAGGTATATGATAGGCATGATAGATGTTTAGTAGATTCGCAATTGAGAGATTGTAATTGAAAGAAATGGTCTTTAATTGAGATTTCTTGTTCCTAATGCAATAAGTTGTATCCATTGGTGGTTAAAGGAGCTAGAGAAATATATTTCAATATATTAAGTAAAGAAACTTATGTCTCATGCTTCCAACCTGTAACAATGTAGTCAGTGAGAGCGGAGGGAAAGAAGAGAATGTATATGTGAATGAGATTACTAACTTGACTTATCTCTACATTCTTGTTTTTGGCAAAGCGACTTAGAAAATGAATAGGTGTAGCATAAGAGTGAAGAGGAGGAACTCTTCTTTTAGGCGTAGGGGTGTGCTTTTTCTTCTTCATGGTTGGTAATTAACTCATTTGATCCTAAGGGCTGTGAAGTGGATGATGGTTCAAGCTGCTTGCCACTTCTCAAGGAAATTGATCTCACATTAGCCCTTGGATTTATTTCTAGTTAGGAAGGTAGTTTCCCTGAACCTTATGCTTCAAGGCAACTTGCAGCCATTGCTAATTGACCCATTTGCCTTTCTAAGTTTTGTATGTCAGCCTTTGCCTCTTGTTGAAATTGCATGGAATTTTGTTGAAATTGAATTGTGTTGGAGGCAAGGGATTTTACCAAATCTTTTATTGATGAACCAAATGAAGGAGGAGCTACTGGTGGTTTAACTTGGTACGATTTCTGTGGCCTGGCTTGAAATCTTGGCGGCCCTGGCTGTATGGCTACAGGCTAGTTACATCTATAACTAAAATTTGGGTGATCTCTCTACCCTGGATTATAAGTGCTTGAATAGGGGTCATAGTTTCTCTATTACCCTTGAAATTTTCCTATAGCATTGGCTTGCTCTAAGCTGCTTTCTTGTAATGTGACACATATCTGTTGGATAACCATGTGCATAACATATCTTACATTGATACACTTGTTTCATGTTTCCCACCATCATCTTACTCACCAATGAAGCGAGTTAAGTCATTTGTCACTCACTAAATGATGCTTGAACTCTACTCACTTGCTGGGAGGCACATGATACAAACCTCTAAATGGAAGTAGATTTTAGCCCCCAAGATCTTTCAACAAGTCTGAAAATACAATTAAACCATGAAGAACATAAATTCATGAAGAACAGAAAAAAAACAAGAAAAACAAGAAAGGATAAAGCCCCACACTCTAGAAGGTAAAAAGGGAGAGTAACTTTTAAATTTCTTTAAATATCTCATTGTTGTCGTTTTGCTTTTTTTCATTTGTCCTTTGTTGTTTTCATTGTTTTCCTTGTGTGTTTGTTTTGTTTCGGTACTGTTTTTTTCATTATTTTCTTCTGGCTGCTTGTTCAGTCCTTCTTATTTCTAATTTTCGCAAGTTATTTCTATTTATCAACATATAAAAAATGCTAAAAAAATACAAAAAATGTGCATTGGTTCATGTTGAAAAGTTACACTGGTTCATGAAAAGTTGTGTTAGTTCATGTTGAAAAGTTGTGTTGGTTTACGTTAAAAGGTTGCAATGGTTCATATTGAAAAGTTGTGTTGGTTTATATTGAAATGTGTGTTTGATCATATTCTGTCCTGTTAAAGCCAATACCTTATAATTGCATTCCTATTTATGTTTTTTTTTCTAGTCTCCTTGTTTCTCTTCCTCCAAATTCCTTATTTTTGCGCTTCTCATATTCCTTTTCTTGATTATGTTTAATTACTTCAATAAAGAACTGAAAGAAAGAATTAAGAGTGGTGAAAGGCAAGAGTGTGTAATCTCATTAGAGCATAAAAGCCAACTTGTGTGAGTAAAGACGAGACTTGAGTAACGTTAATTGAGTGAAACACGTAAGGGAGTGTTGTGAGGATTTTGTTTTGCTAACATTCTTTTCAGGTCATAAATATTCCAAGAGCCCAAGAAACAGAAGACTAAGCATTCATGCTTAAAGCCATGCAACAACAGTTTAAGTGCATGGATTTGGTGTTTAGAGAGATCCGTGACAAATTAGAGAGGTAAGACACTACTATAGCTAACCTATAATGAAGGCAGTAACCAATAGCTTTTAATGTAGGAAGGCATCATAGATGTGATGCCATGAATGAAGACGATGGCGATGGCTTTGATGATTCTGAAGACTAGGCCACCATGGTTAAGCGTGATAGAGGTGATAAACGAGCAAGGCTTGTAAATCATGACTTGGGAATCATCAAATTGAAGATCCCTTCTTTCCAAGGTAAAAACAATCATAAACCATGGTTAAGAGTTTAGTTAACCGCTATTAAGTTTACTGGTTATTTATTTTTCCCTAGTCACTATTATAGCAACTTCTATCAAAGGCTGCAAAGCCTTACTCAAAGTTCCAGGAGCATGCAAGATTACTACAAAGATATGGAGACAGCTATGATGCAAGCCAATATTTAGGAGGAGTGAGACGCTTATATGGCTAGGTTTTTACATGGTTGGAATCGAGACACTGCTAATATGGTTGGACTCCATCATTATATTGAGATGGAAGACATGTTACACATGGCCATGAAGGTGGAGTGACAGCTAAAAAGGAAATGTTCCACATAATTCAACTCGGGTTCCTCTTCCTCATGGAAGTAGAATTGGAGTAAAGATGACAAGACAGTTTTTAAATCTAAAGTTAAGGTATCCAAGACCTATAAAGAGGAAGGCAACCAAGGCAAAGGTAAATATCATTTCCAACACTCTAAAACTAGAGATATGAAGTGTTTCAAATGTTTAAGGATAGGTCACATTACATCTTATTGCCCAATTAAGAGAGCTATGATCATAAGAGATAATGGTGACCTTGAGATTGAGAATGAATCAAATGAGGATCCTATGCCACCTTTGGAGGATGCTAGTGATGTAGTGCAGTATCCTGTTGATGGTGAGTTGATGGTCACGAGGCGTGTCAATATGTAAGTGAAAGAGGATGAAGAGGTACAATGGAATAACATCTTTCATACAAGGTGCCACATCAATAATAAGGTATTTAGCATGATAATTGATGGTGATAGTTGTACTAATGTAACTAGCACTAATTTGGTTGAGAAATTGGGTTCACTTACTATGATGCATCCTAGACCATACAAGCTACAATGGTTGAATGATTGTCGAGAAGTTAAGATAAATAAACAGGTGCTAGTTTCATTATCTATTAGGAGGTACAAGGATGAGATCCTATGCAATGTAGTACCATGCATGCTGGACATATTCTTTTATGGCGACCTTGCAAGTATGATAGGCATGTGACATATGATGGTTACACAAATAGGTACTCTTTTGTAATAATTAAAAATCCTATCACTCTTGTACCATTGAGCCCTAGACAAGTGTATAAGGATAAAGTGAAGATAAAAGTAGAGAATGATACAAAAAAAGAGAAAAAGGGCACAAAAGAAAGAGTGGATGAGTGGGAAAAGGAAAAGAAAAGCAGAGACGTCGAGAGCAAAAACAACAAAAAGTTGATTGGATAGGTGAAGAACAATGAGAGTATTACTGAGAAAAAAGTGACTGTATATGCAAGAGAGAGTGAGGTTGAGTGAGCTTACTTTTCAAATTAGCCTATGCTTATATAAGGAGGCTTATGTCAGTACTAACGAGCTCAATTCCTTTTTGCCTAGTGTTGTTGTAACTCTTTTGCGGAACTTTGAGGATGTATTAGTTAGAGTGTATCCGAACTCAGTCAACAACATTTGGTGCCATCTATGAGAACCGTCTTGCTACGATAGTTAGCTCGACTGAGTGATTTCCTGTCATGGAGCACTATACTTCACCAGATGCCCTGACAAGTTACCCGCCTATTGGGATGCCGTCTTCCCCGGTTGATACCTTGGTTTCTGCTCCAGTCATTCACCCCTTCAGGGCGATCCATCCTACCAACATGCCAACCCACAACCCGTGGTGCCCTCCGTCCTGACGATGCCCTTCAACTACTTTTAAGTAGAATTGAAGTTCTGAAGAATGAGAGTTTAGACGAGCGGACTGAACTTGTAGATTACAGACGTCAACATAGGCAGAAAGAGACTTTGACTCAATCCCGGCCAACAACCAGTGTTTCATTGCCACAACCACAGCTAAGACCCTTGATCCTTAGGAGTCAGTTCGGGTCGCATCTCTCGAGCAGGCTATAGATAGTAGCTACACCTGGTGCGCAGATGGCGGTACTAGAGAACAGCGACTTCCATCCTTTCTCAGACTATATCATGCAATATAAAATTCCTCGACATTTCAAGTTACCTCAGCTGGACCAGTATGATGGTTCCACTGATCCCCGGGAACATCTTGAAAATTTCAATTCGCTTATGCTGTTCAGCAGCTCGTGTGAGGAACTAAAATGCCGCGTCTTTCCTGTAACATTAAAGAAAGCCGCTTTACAGTGGTTTTCAAGTTTGCCACCCAAATCGGTTGTTAATTTTACTAACATGAAAAGGCTATTTGTGGTATGCTTCTCTATCAGCATTACGCACCAACGGTCCTCTGTCGTGCTTAAAAAGAGAATGAACCCATGAAAGACTTCATTCACAAGTTCAACTAATTATCCATGCAAGTTCATGATCAAAAGGACTCCGTGGCCATACATTCCCTCCAGGTCGGCCTCCGACCAGGTCGTTTCTATGATAGCTTAACTTTGGATCCACCTTTAGATCTTACAGAATTGCTAACAAGAGCGGCCAAGTACATTAATATAGAGGAAGTCCAATTAATGGCCAGAGAACATAAGGTCACTAGGTAGATTGATAGTAAAACACCAGGATTCAGGGACAAGCGATATGTGGTTAACAGGAATGATACTAAGGATGATAAGTCCCCAACACGCCCCCGACTCTTAAATTTTGGCTCTTACACTCTGCTCAACCAATCCTGAGCACGAATTCTAGATGAGATCTATCAAACTAGATTGTACCGACTCCCTTCTTCTAAGTCGAGTGCGGGCTCGGAAAGGGATAAGTATTGCACCTTTTACCTGGGAAGGGGTCACAACACTGATGGTTGTCGACATCTTAAAAATTTGATTGAAGATTTATTCCAAAAAGGATATCTTCGTTGTTTTCGAGTGACTGTACCAACTACCCATCGAGACAATTGTTCTCATTAGGGATCTTTAAGAATCGATAGGCCGACCTAGGTAGCTAGTCGACGAAAGAGTCGGTCTCCATGCGGTAGTCCTCTGATAAGGAACCTAGGCCTGGCTCGGTGGGCATAATCAATATAATTTTGAGTAGTTTTGCTGGCGGTGGTCTATCTCAAGCTTCTCTTAAGAGGCATCAGTGGGTTGTTCTAGGCATTCACCACGAAGTTTAGGCTATAGTGGTTAAGCGGCATAGGTTGGATCCGGTAATATCTTTTACATATGAGGATTATGGGGTGATTGATCATGACCACGATGATCTTGTGTTGATAAGTTGTCTCATCGCCAATTTTGGGGTTAAGAAAGTTCTGGTTTACTAGGGGAGTTCAGTTGATATTCTATTTCTTAGTACCTTCATGAAGTTCGATTTTCGTACCTATGCACTTATCTCTTACCCGGCGCACTTTGGTGGGGTTCTCCGATAATCATGTTGAGGTAAAAGGTACCATCAGCCTCCGCACTATGTTGGGTGAAGCACCAGCTCTTACTAGCTCGGAGGTTCGGTATTTGATTGTAGATTGTCCTTCTGGGTATAACATCATCTTCAACCGGCCTTCTCTAAATCAGTTCTGGGCTATGGTATCCACCTGTCATCTGCTAATGAAGTTCCCCACTTCAGGTGGGGTTGTAGGCTCAGTCCGGGGAGATCAATTAGGGTTTGCTACAACACTAGTTTAGCTGGTAACCTTAAGTAGCCCTCTTTGTTAGAAATTATTGTGCCCGGATCAAGCCAAGTACCCTCTCCATCAGAGATAGTTGTAACTAGTTCCTATCAGGTACCCTCTTATGACCTTAATAACAGGCAGGGTGAGGATGGTCATAGACCGAAGCCACATGGGGAGTTGCTGTCCATTCAGATTGGCAATAAACTCGAGCAAACAGTGAAGGTCGGGGTGGGTATCTCCCCCTCGGACTTACAGGACCTGGTCGAACTCCTTAGAAAGAATGTCAATGTTTTTGCCTGGAAAGCCCCTTGGAACTACAGGACCCGATCGAACTCCTTAGAAAGAATGTCGATCTTTTTGCCTGGAAAGCCTCTGATCAGCCAAGTTCGGTATACCTCATACCCTAACAAAGAATAATTGAACTTAGTTTGCTGATGCTGGTTTCCAACAATTTGGCATCGATCTTCACATTCGGTTAAGTTTCACTTCTGTTGAGCACCTCTAAGCAAATTGCCAAGTCGAAGCGGCTAATCGAATTATCCTCGAAGGGCTGAAAAGCAGCTTGATCATGTTAAGGGTCGATGGGTTGATGAATTGCCATGGATACTCTGGTCATATCGCATGACCTTTCAAACTTCTACTGGTGAGTCACCCTATAAACTCACCTATGGTACTGAGGCCATGATCCTAGTTGAGGTCAGGGAGCCGACCTGGAGGTGCCAGCACTACGATGCTCATAACAATAATTAGCTTCTGCAAGTAAACATGGACCGTGACAAAGCCTAGTTGCATATGCTGGCCTACAAGCAACGGATAACCCAGTTATTACAAAGCCCGTGCCTGACCTTGTGACTTTACTCAAGATGCTTTGGTTTTACGATGGGCTAGTGTCAGTTGCACTCATTAGCCTAATGGCAAGTTAGCTCCCAACTAAGAAGGCCCATATCGAATACAAGCGGCTTTACACAAGGGTACTTACAAGTTAAAATCCCTAGCGGGACGGACTATTACTCGAACTTGGCATGTGTTGAACTTGAAATTATATGAATGAATATACTTTCATATTTTCCTTCACTGTCACGTTTGTTATCTTATGTACCATCTATCAGGCTTGCTCAAACGAGCTCAAGGGTTCACATACCCTAAATAAACCATCTTAAAAAAGACCGGTTCAGGTTCACATACCCTAAACAAATCATCTTCAAATAGATCGATTTGGGTTTATATACCCTAAACAAACCATCTTCAAATAGACCGGTTCGGGTTCATATACCCTCAGATAAACCATCTTCACATAGATCGGGTTGGGTTCAAATGCCTAGCCCTAAAAAATAAACATCAATTGACACATCCAAAAAAAAAAAGTACACACCATGATATACTATACCAACTTCAATTTCAATATACTGACAATGTCAAACTTCATTCAAACGTGAGATTTCAGAAGTACATGTAGAAGTTTAAAACAAATCCACACGAGGATGACATTATAATGCTTTTTATACTGACTTCTTACTCGAGGTTTCCCTCGGAAGAAGAGTCACCATCAAGTCCTCAGTCCTTGATCGCTAGGTCATCTTCCCCATCGCCTTCATCACTTTCGCTAGGGTCCACCAGGTTCCCATTCTTAAAAACATTAAAGCAAACCATGGACTCGGCCATCATTAAAGGAAAAAACCCTCGTACTTGATCTCTACAGGCTTCAAAACCTTCCTAAGAATCCTTGGCATCGGCACACGCTGTTAGACTTTCTTTTAGTTCATCCACCTGCTTCTCCAGATTCGCAGCACGAGCTCGACATTCTTCCATTTCACTTTTTGCTGTTTCTGCCTCTGCACGAGATTGCATAATATGTGCTCGCGTCTCGCATGCCTCATTCAGTTGTTTTTTACAACTTTCTAATTCGACACAAAGTCTTCTTATTTTTCCTTGAAGTTGTAAACTTCTTTGGTCAATGTGGCAAAGCGGTGTTATAGCTCGGTACTAACTATAGCTCCCCGAGCATGATTGCAGCTAGAATATCATAGTAGTACACCAAGGGAAGCCGCTTGTAGATCTGCCTTTTCCGTTTGAAATAGGAGGTTGTCATTAATTAGTTTTACCACCCTTATGTTTATGTTCTATAAGGACATAGATGGGTGGTTGTGGTCTAGAACCACTGGTACTGCAAAACAGTGCCTGAATCCCTCATTTCTCGTAGTACGGGCATCGATGGAAGGCTCAGTATCGAGGGGGTCCCGGCTTGTGGAGAGGCTTTGTGGCCTTTTCCCTCTGCTCTTGGAGGCCGCGACCTCAATGGGTTAAGAAGTTACCCATTTGTCATTAGCTGTTCCGCCCTCTTCTGGTCGGCTGGTGGCTAAGGGGGTGCTCGGTGTGGCTTACTCGGTACTAGTTGCTTTTAGAGTGGCATCTAATTTCTGGAGCTTGGACATGATGTCGGTCAGCACGGTCTTCCCTGGACAAACAAAGCATGTTAGTAGGAGGTTGACGTATTTCTTACTTCCAGCATTTATAAGCTGTTCAGCACTACTTACTTATTAAATCTAAGGCTTTCAGTCAGACATCCTTAGCCTTATCACAGGCAAGAGTCTTCAAATGTGAGATCACCCATTTGGCTTCGCTCTCATACTCCTATATCATATAAGTCCTAATTTTGGTATAAGCTTGTTTTCATTGCAACGAAAATCTCGGTCGTCTGGCTTTACTAAGGAAAAAAGCATTTTTGTGGCCGGACTTCGGCACGGTCACCCTGAAAAATTGGCTTTTTCGTTCTTTCACTGACTCCTCAATTGGCTTCATAAGTGATAGGCAAACATGGGCCGAGAAATACAAGTACCTTGATCCTTTCTTTGCCCCTTTGCTCGGATCTTTTAGCATAAAAAAAATAAAAGAACACATTTAATCGGGGATGGATGCTGAGTATCGTACATAACCGCTCAAACCCCAGCAAAAAGTCCCAACCATTGGAGTGTAGTTGCAAGGGTACGATATTAACAAAGGAAAAGAAATCCATCTCAAATTTTTCTAACGACAGGGACACCCCAACCCTTTCTATAAAATGGTAGTTAAAGGTGAAAAAGCAGTTTCCCGTACTCCCCTCATAGACCAGTACCTCCTGTAGGCACGCTTCCAAATCAAACATGCACTCATCCTAATTTGATATGGGTAAGATTTTTCTTGTAATCGGTAAATGGTCGGTGTGTATGCAGGATGACAAACTCTTGATATCCTCACTTACCCACTCGTAACCCGAGCTTAGTTCGTTGCTATATTTTCCCGAGCTAGAGGATCCGCCATCTTTGCTACTGGTCGAGGCTAGGGATTCCCTCTCCTCATTAGAAGAACAATCTTTAGTCTCGTTTCCATAATAAGGTGGGAAAGAGAATAAGTGCAAAGAACATAGCAGAGGTTACGAAGTGTACTAGTCGAACTGTAGAGGAAAATGGGCGCTTGCAGGGTTCGTTGAAGCGCTGCTCCTGTACTCAAGGGGTTTCGCCAAGGAGAATCGAAAGTGAAAAGTTGGGGCTGTAAGTCTTGATTTATAGGCCAAGGGGTAGAATGTGAAATTTCAACAGTAGATAAAGTCTCCATGGAAGATATTTGACGGTCTCAAATGACATTGAACCCTAGAGGGCCATGTTAGGTCTTGAGAAATACAAGTGATGCGCAAGCAGTGTTTCAGTAAAAGTAAAAATAATCCCTTGAATCTTAAAGAGGGTTGTTAGATGTTCGAAAGTATGTATCAACACACATTTCCCCCAGAAATATAGAATATGATGGTGAGTGGCAGAGCAAAGTCGAGCTGTCCTTATTTAGTGGTGTCCATTTCCTTGGCTCGAGTACCCTCTCGTTCGTTACCCGGGCCTTTGGAGGAGGCAAGTGTATAGGCTTTGCTAGGCCTAATGGCCGCTGGGCTAGTACAACTCATAGAGATATTTGGATCCGACCTAGTAGATTTGCCTTGCCACACGTCATTAACAGGTTACATCCTTTGGTCCTATAAATATGTCGGTCATATAGGCAATGAGAGGTTAGATTACTTTTTTCTTATAGCTTTACTATTTTCACCTGGACCAAACTGACTTTACCATCAGAGCTCGGAATAGCAATCCGGTTCCCTCTTTCTCTCTTGAGTTAACAGGTGTTGGAAACCAACCTGATAGGAGCTTGGGAATCAGCCTTGTGCTTAGTCAGAGTGTATCCGAACTCAATCAACAACACTATCTCTTCAAATCACTTTTTAATAGTGAGTTAATATATGAAATATTGAAATATATTAGCCGTTGATGCAGAAAAGAAGTGGCACTATTCCTTCATTTTGTATAATTTTCACTTCTCATGTATGACTTCTCTATAACTAGCTAGCATTGCGTCCCGTTAGTACAAATTAATTCTTTTATTCTGTCTATTTTTTTTATCGTCCCTCACCCTATTTCTCCTCACCTCCATTATTGTATATTTGTAATCTCTTATTTGTTCTTTGGTACAAAAGCTAATACATATAAATTAGGTTGATTAGTTCTACCATCAATATTTCCATTCATTCTCTCTATATTATTGTCTCTTACTTTCTTTCTCTCCATGATCTTTGAATAAAGAAGAATTCATTGTCTAGACTTGCGTTGATTTCTATCAAGTAAGAAGTTTGTATGAGTTTTTCTTCTCGCATGAGTACTTAATCATTATCCCTGACCTTGCGTATGAAATTTTGTTATAATATATTTTTACATTTTTCTTAGAATTTCTTGGGTTGTAGTAATTGCTCCTTAAATTTCATAATTTGTAATGTAGGGGGTGGATATATAATTCCCTAACATCTTGGGCTACGAATTCATTTTTAGCGGGTAATACTTGACTATTTGTCTTTGACTCCATCTGAATATTATCTAATTATGATTTTTGCTATTATTTTCACCATTATTTTTCATTTCCTTTGGTGGTATATTATGAGTTCACAAATAACACATATTATATTGTATATTTACCCCACAATTTGGTAGATAGCAAGGTAGACACAAAGGATAAGTGATGCAACTTAAAATGACACTAGTAAGTGCACTAATATATCGTACAAGTAATAAAGTAAAGAGTGAGTTATCTTTCCCAACGAGGATTGAGAAAAATATACAAATAAAGTGATTAAACTATCAAGGTTATTTCAGATATCAAATGAAGGACAGTATGGTGAACCAAATTTAATTAAAAAAGAAAATAAGAAAATATCAAGATGTATTAAATATGCAAATGTTAAGAAAACTTTCCTGTGAGAAACAATATTTCTCTATAATTTCTGGTATGCAAGACTTTGTTTCTGATGCAAGGTTCAGATATTTAATGAAAAGATAAGGGTGAGCCTTGCAGCGCCCAGCCCTAGCACATTAATTTGGGGTTGAGCACAGGTGGGTGCCGCATTGCCCGCGTAACTAGGCGAGGATATATTTTTGGGGTGCTACATGTTGGGCGTTGCAGCACCCTGATCTCGGGTCCAAGTGCAATTTTTTCTCATTTTGAGTGCCACAATGCCCTAGCGTATGACTTGGTGCTGGAAATTCTCTATTTAACACTGTAACTTGCATTGTTGGGCTCTATAGCACCCAAGTCTTGGCAATTTCAAACACTTTTGCTCCTAGACTTTGTAGCTACATTGCCTAAAACTTGTCCAAGCTCATGCACTTTATCCAAAATTGATTTCTAGCTTCTAAAACAACTGTAAAATATGAAACACAACTAAGAACCAAAGAAATTCAAGGAACTAAGAAATTAAACATAAGGGAATTCAACAGAAATATATACCAAAGTATACACTTATCAACTAGTGATAGATTTTTCGTGGTAGGCTTAAAAGGGTCAAATGGTCCAAAGATGGCCTAAATTATTTCTAAGGTTAATGTGTTGTCTAGGATTTTGCCTCTAGAGATTATCAAACAAGTTCTAGAGCTCCACAAGATGAGATTATGTCATGCTAAGTAATTCACATAAATTTTCTCTAGGTCACAAAGCAATTAACCTAATCATGGCTTTGTGCTCAAATTGAGATTAAGATTCAAGGAAAGCAAGGAATTAATACAAGAATAAATCATCAAACTTAATATATTTCCCTTCCTCTATAACATATTTTATCTTCATCAGAACAAAATTAGACAAGAACATGCAACTAAGTTTTGATGCAGAACAGATTTGGGAAGCTAAGAAAAATTTTCAAATTTTCTCAATTTTTCCTCAAATACTCTCAAACTTAAATCTAACATTGTCCTCAATGTTCAAATAGTACTTGTAAAAGAGAGAGATAGAGATACTCCCTGAATGTCTTGATGAATTTGGACAAGCTTCATAGTTCTTTGCTATCCCAAAGTCTCACTCCTAAACTTAATTCCAAACTTAAAAAAGGGAGAAAAAAATTTCAAAAGCTAGAAATTATCAAGAAACTAGAAATCCAAACATGCACACAATAAAAATATAGAAATGAGAGAAGAAAAATATAGTTCTAATTTAGTCTTTACCTTGACTTTTTGAATCACAGATGACTTTTTGAATCACAGATCTTGCAACATGGCAGTGGAAGATTGTGGGTCAAACACTCTCATAATATAGTGCTTCAATTGTTGCCCATTTAATACCTTGAATGTTGTGTTGCTTTTGTGAAGACAAATTTCAATGCCATTAAAAGGTAAACACTCACAACCATGTATGGCCTTGTCCATTGAGATTTAAACTTTCCGAGAAAGAGACCAAGTCGGCTATTGTATAAAAGAACTTGCTGTTCGGGAACAAATTCCTTCTTGAAAATATTCTTGTCATGGCACTTCTAAATGCCCCTAGTTGAAATTCCTTTAACTCATCCACCTACACTCACTTGACTATTTGCCCTAAAGAAATGTTTGTCTAGATTGAGACAACTTTGGCCTCTTTTAAGACAACATAGTTGAAATTCCTCTAACTCATCCACCTACACTCACTTGACTATTTTTCCTAAAGAAATGTTTGTTTAGATTGAGACAACTTTGGCCTCTTTTAAGACATACAAAGATGTTGTCTAAATGGAGACAAATGTTGTCTTTTTTAAGACATACAAAAATGTTGTCTAATTTGAGACAACTTTTATCTCTTTTAAGACATACAAAAAATATTGTCTAAATTGAAACTACATTTGTCCCTTTTAAGATATACAAAAATGTTTCTAAATTGAGAAAACTTTTGTCTCTTTTAAGACATACAACAATGTTTTATAAATTGAGACAACTATGGCTTCTTTTAAGATATACAAAAATGTTGTCTAACTTGAGGTAATTTTTGTCTCTTTTAAGACATTTGATTTACTTAAGACAACTCTTGTCTTAAGACAATTTTTATGATTTACTTAAGATAACTCTTGTCTTAAGACAATTTTTATTTAAATTAAGACAATTTTTGTTTTAATTAAGACAAGCCTTAGAATACTAAATACCATCATATAAATTTATAAAAAAAATTTCTTCTAACTTAAATAGATTGAATTCTACAAAGCTAGATGGAGAATTCATTTGAACATAGAGATTTCAAGTTTCAATGAATTTACGATTTTTTTAATCTCATTAAGACAATTCTATTTTATTAACCATGAAATCATTGTACCATAGATTCATGGTTGCACTCTTAAAATACCTAAAATTATGAGAAGTCAATATTTAATATTGGTTGTCTAATTGCAAACAATGTACTTATAAATCCTCATAGTCATCTATTGACACAAAGTAAAATTATCATTTTGCTCTTCATGTTAATTTTGACACTTGGTCTTATATTTTATTCAATAAGTGATAAGATACTTTTAGAACATATCTAAAAGATATTAAGAAATGATGAATAACTAATTTATCATTTACTGGGCCCATGTTTGTCACAAATCTTCTTGAAATCACTAGAAGTGATTTTTGTATTATGAATTTCATTTCTTGAATACATGTTTCTTGATGTTCATTCCAATTATGATTCTAACATACAAAGTGTTGATAATGTGATACAATATAACCATAAATTAATAATATTAAATATAACCATAAAATAATCTGTGCATAGCATGGGTCAAAATCTAATTTGTTTATCAAAATGAAGTTTATAAAAATAAAAACGTGCTATTATAAAATAAATTAATGTAATGGCATATACATAATAAGGGCGCTAGGACCTAATGGCTAAGGCTCGGGCTTTTTGTAGGTACAAAAGATTTTTTTAACAAAAATAATTTTAATAAAATTTCTAAATTTTTTTAACTAATTAATATATAATAAAATAATATAAACAAATATATTGTATTTATTTCTCACATATCCTTTGAAAAAATATTTATAATAATAATATTATTTATATTTATTTTATAGTTTTTAAATTATAATTAAATTAATTATTAAAAAATTTAAAAGATTATTTGTTTTAAAATATTTATGATAATAATATTTAATTTTCATAATATCTAATCATATAAAACAGGGCATCTTACCCTTGCTTCCGTTTTTCCCTCGTCATTAGCCGAAATCTGGCGGACGTGATTATTAGTTCCACTTGGAACATGAAACAGCAATAAGGACAAAATTACAATTCCAACGTGGTTTCCATCTCAGGCTCCCACTATCACTGATAAAACGATGAACGACTTGCATATTTATAATCCATCCCACAGCTTTTGTAGGACACAGAAACTTTCACCGCTTACAACTTTCTCCATTTGAACATCACTATGAGAGCTGCTATCTTACAGCTTTCAACCTTAGTTGATGGCAATTTTCACCCAAGAAATAATCTTGGGTTTACGCCATTCAGTTCCTCCATCTTTCATTTTCCAATTTCTACTCATATTCGCAATTCTAAGCCCAAAGGGTATTCTTTCAGGTACTTTTCTGTTACAATATATCCTTTGCCATGCCAGCTTGTTTGGTTGCTAGGAATTGACGGAAAATATAGGCTAGTATGAATTGTATGATTCCCACGGGTTTGTTAGGTACCTCAAACCAGTGGTAAGGACAAGAAAGGTGAGAGTTTCGCATTGTTTGAATTTTGGATGACAGAACTCTCTTCTGTTGCTTGACCCTTTATAATTTTGGACGTACATGTTAGAAAGCCCATCTCCTTTCTCTAGTTTGTTTTTGGTACCAGTTTTTTCGTTTGTGGATTGCTAGTTGCCTAGTGGCTGATGCTGAATAAGGAAAGGAAAATATCAAAAGCCTATGCTCTTCACCTTGTTTCCAGGAAAACGAAAGGGATAAAAGAAATATGCCTATGATGTGAGGAAAATATTTCAGATGCCATTAAAGTTTAGATACTTTTTGATAAAATCAGCAGACAATTTTATCAAGCTTTGCCATATATGATGACCTGTTAAACTATTTTCCAAATAAAATGAAGTTTGAAAGTTTTCGCCGAAGTTAATCCTCTGTAATATAGTTCCTCCATTCCATTTACATTGGCAAAATTTTGAATTGGTATTTGATAAACCATTTTAAATCTCCCAGGTCATATCTTGATTTCAATTTCTCTAAGCAGTAACTAAGTTATATTGCATTCCTATTATTTAAATAAACAAAGAATGTTAAATCAGGAAGTGTCGAACTATAAAGTATATACTCTTCCAGTCCCAGCAACAAGGGGAATTGCTAATAAAATACATATTCGCATCTTCCTCCCCTCAGGTTTTTCTGTTTATTTATTTAGCTTTTTCTCTTTTCAGTGCTCATAAGGGGCATAGATTCATCTATATTTAAGCCATGTATGTGTTGAACATGTGTATTTTAATAACTTAGATGCCAGTCAGTTAATGCTGATGAGCGGAAGTCTGATAGAAATCTCCTAGACAAAGCAAGCAACCTCCTTACCCAATTATTAAGTGGGGGGAGTATTGGGTCCATGCCTACAGCTGAAGGTGCAGTCTCAGATCTGTTTGGTCGGCCTCTCTTTTTCTCACTATATGATTGGTTCTTGGAGGTACTTACCCTTTTCATAAACTTATGCTTTGCACCAGATACGAATTTCCATTCTCTCTTGCCTCTTTTCTTTTCCTTCAGTTTTGATACTTGTTGTTTTCCAATTCTGGCATTGGGAATTTTACACCTTGGGAGGCAGGAGCAGAGATTCAGTCCCAGGCCAGCAGAAACTATCCATCCATTAGATAGTATTTAAGTCTTGACCATTAGGGTCACTGGGGTTGGCTCTCGTGATTCTCCTTCTGCTACCACATTCAAGTCCTCTTAGATTGGAATGTACTCTAGTATTGTGGTTGTTCTGGGATACTGGAACAGGCAAAGCAACTGGTCGTCCCAATTTGCCAAGTCTAGTGCTAGTATATACTTGTAAAAGATCTTACATTTTGCTTAAATTAATATTATTATCACTTTTTCTCATTTCCATCTCATTTTACTTTCATTTGACTCCACTCAGTCCTACTTTTGTTTATCCTCTGAGGATATTATTGAATGTGCAGCATGGGTCTGTGTATAAACTCGCGTTCGGGCCAAAAACATTTGTTGTTGTATCGGATCCCATAGTTGCAAGACATATTCTGAGAGAAAATGCATTTTGTTATGACAAGGTACCATCTTACTTGTGGATCTTGCTCTTTTTTTGGTACAAAAAAAAGTTGTGAACACAGCTTGAACAATCACCATGCTTCATTGCATCCTTAGTAAGTATGCTCTAATAGTTTGTTTATATTTTGCATCCACTGTGAGTGAATTTGCCCTCCATTGATCTATATTCATCTGAACCCTAAAATGGATAAAATGAGAAAAGACAAAATATTTTCACGTCATTTGATCACTGATTGAAACTGGATTTAGGTTCCCATTCAGTCAGAGAATATAATAGTTTGAGCTTGCCAAGAGAATATATTTACTCTTCGATTATAGCTAAAAGATATCCTAGAAAATTGAAGTGCCTATTCCATTGGATTAGTTATTATGTCGTTCATTTTAAATCATTTGGACATTTACTTTGTTGTCTGTTTCTGGTTTGCCAAATAAAAAACTAGGGTGTACTTGCTGATATCCTGGAACCAATAATGGGCAAAGGACTTATACCTGCAGACCTTGATACTTGGAAGCAAAGGAGAAGAGGTGTGCATACTGCATTGATTGTCTTTCAGTCATTTTTTCTTTTTGATTTTCTCTTTGACTCTGCATCTCAGCTTTTGATTGAAAATTAAGGTACCTCAACATGAACTTAAGTAGGATAGCAAGAGCACTAGAATTTAGTAGGATGAAAGTTATGTTTTATAGGGTGAATTAAGGATAGAAACATGAAGGATTAAAAAATTTATTTTAGGTATGTTAAGGGAAGATCAATTTGTGGGCCTTGATGGGGTTTTAGGGGTAACTTAATGGCTGTTTGGGCTCTAACAATGAGGCTTTTGAAGGGAAGGATTTGTAACGCGACAATCAAAGAAATCAAGGTTTGGGCAGATTAGGAAACTCTGAAAGAGATTTCTGGGTAGAGAAAAGAGGATGGGCTGATATCCACTGGAACAAGTACTATAAAAAATGTTGCCAGAGAAGCAAAACCTTCTGCCAAAAGATTCTTGCCTTGTGCTCCAGCCAAATAGACCAAATCATGGTAAACGAACCACACTGCAACAAAATCTTTCCCTCTGTACTACTGTCTAATTCCTATAGTGTATACCAATAGAGAAATTTCCAATTTTACAGGGCACATTCCCCAGGCAAAATAGGAAAGAACCTATTTGAAATACTCCAAGTTGCTAGACAATGTAAAATCAAATTACTGCTACTCTTGGTACTTATTCTGAAACACTAGTGGCACAGATCAGTTGGTAATACTTTATGAGAATTTCGAACTTGCAATAAAGCATTAGTGATACCCTGATTAAGAGCCATAGTCCAACCTATATGTTGAAGTTCTCAATAAATAAGCTGTCAAATATCATTAGCAAATCAATAAATGGTGCTTAGCTCCATTGGGTTTTTGTATTCCGATGGATTGCAGTGCTCAACTGGGTAACATCAATGACCTATTACTGATCTTAAGAATGCTTAAATCATCTGTGGCTTCTATAGCTTATTTTCTTGTGATGATATTGTCAAGCGTTTTGTGAGTTTACCTACATGAGATCCTTCTTTGTTTAACTTGATGTTAATAAAATTTGCAGTCATCGCTCCTGCTTTCCATACCTCATACTTGGAAGCTATGATCAAAATATTTACAGCTTGTTCAGAAAGAACAATATCAAAGTTAAATAAACTTCTTGAAGGAGTGGGCAATGATGAACAGAAAACAATTGAATTGGATCTTGAAGCAGAGTTTTCTAGTTTGGCTCTTGATATTATTGGGCTAGGTGTTTTCAACTATGACTTTGGTTCTGTCACCAAAGAATCTCCTGTCATCAAGGTTTGACTAAAGGATTATGCATTTTAAATATATCATATTGATTTTCATTGATTGTAGGTGAAGCTGTACATGCTACTTTTCTACCTTTTGTTTTGCCTCCTTAGAAATGTCCAATTACATATTCACTGCGCTTGCATATTAATATGCTCTTCAAAATCTCAATCCTTTGTATATTATTATTAGGTGCTGACATACATTCCGGAAGCAGTCTTAAGCTTCTGTTAGGGAAGAAAGGAGTGCAAAGGCATGGGAATGATTGGGATTTTGTTGAGTCCCAAGTAGTGCCTCTAATAGTAATAATTCCTGCCACAAATTTGCTTCTAAATCTGTTTATGTACCCTAAGGGGGTGTTTGATTTGCAGAATCATTTTGGACTCTTGGGAATGTTTACACGGGAATGATGCATTATCACATTTGGTACAAGAATATTCCTGGGGAATGCAACATTTCCACAAAATGCATTCTCATTTTCATTCCCAAGGGGAAGGGTGGGACTGTTGGATTCCCATGCAGGGGAATATTTATGATAATGTTAAAAGACTATTTTGACTATTCTTATACAAATACAATTCCAAAAATAATAAATAAATAATATAATTTTTTTTATTATTATATTATTATGATTAAGTAATCAAAATAAAAATTAATCATAATAATATAATAATAAAAAAAATTAGTAAAATCCGACTTCTATTTTAGAATCATAACCTAATGCTCTATACCATGCTATAGAGAGAAGAGAGAGAGATTATAGAAAGAAGAGAGAAGAAGAAGAATGTGAATGGGAGCACTGACTTGGTACCATGTTAGGTCCCTGTGTGTCTAGTTGTAATAGAAAATTAGGTCAAGTACATTATAGCCCAAGCTCACTAGGGTTAGATACACAGATCACTCTTAAGCTAGCCATCAAGCATTCTAACATTTCTTATTCTTTGGGATTTGATCCTCATTAGTCCAGGATCCTTAGGGATTTGATATGGTGATTTCCTCAACTATTCCTGTATTAATTATGGCAATTATGCCACTTTTACTGTTACGGAAATACAAATATTATTTTCGTCACATGGGAATGTTAGATTATTGCAAATCTAGCAAAATATTCCAGGAATATTTATGAGGAACCAAACATGGGAGTGTTGTATTCCTGGAAATATGATTCCCAGGAAAGTGCTCTGGCATAGGAATGTTTGATTGCGAATACCGAAGGCCCCCTAAGTTTTTGGTCGGAATGTATTTGTGCTAGAGTTTCTAAGTCCTATTTTTTCCCTCTTTTGTATAAATTAATTTCACGCTTGATTCTGTGTAATTACTTGGTGCTTGGAGTATGAAATTAAAAAATTTTCCATTTAAATCTTGAAGTTTTGATGTGATATTATTTTTGATATATAGTCATATAGCTTCTATTGGAACTATTGATTTTTTTTTTTTTATCAATTATCGTACCAGCTCCGATCATAGTTTTTAAAATATATCTTATTTTCAAATACATTTTGCAGCTTCTCAAAATATGTTTTTGTCTTTCTTATAAAACTCAAAGAAAGCTCCCTCTAGTCTTTCATTTGTATATTTTACCTGTAATAATACTTTCTAGACTGTGTATCATATATCTGAAAATCTGAAACATAAAGTTGTAATGGCCTAAGTAACTATACTGCTGAGAAAACAGGGAGAAGAAAAGTTAGGGAGAAAGCAAGGAACAAACAAAATATATTATTGAAAGGCTTAATAATGGTGTGTGTATACTATAGTAATACTATAACCACAAAAAGAAGCCCTCGTCCGGGCTCATTCTTCAAGTACCTCAAAATGCTCTGTAGTGCATCTTGTAGATTAATGAAGAGAGGAAGAGAAGAGAGTGGCAGAGAGGGAAGAGAGTGATAGAGAGAAAAGCCGTAAAACCACTTAAGGCCGGCACACATGATATATACTGAAAACAAAAGGATACAATAGTGAGGGGACAATAATACCCTTAGTACATTAACACTAACACTCCCCCTCGAGCTGGAGCTTGTTCTATTTTTGACAAGGGCTTTAGTGAAAATGTCTGCTAACTGTTTGCCGGTTTTAACATGTTTAGTGTGAATGAGACCTTGTTGAAGTTTTTCACGCACAAAGTGACAATCAACTTCAGTGTTTCGTTCTCTCATGGAACATAGGATTGGAGGCAATACGGAGAGCTGATTGATTATCGCATAGCATCTCCATGCACTCAGGTTCTTCAACTCCTAATTCACCTAACAGATGATATATCCACATCAGTTCACAAGTGAGTTGAGTCATGGCACGGTATTCAAATTTTGCAGTAGATTTAGAGACAACATCTTGTTTCTTACTTTTCCAATAAACAAGGTTACCTCCTACAAATATACAGTATCCCGTAGTAGACTTGCGATCATCACATGATCCGGCCCAATCAGCATTTGAATAACTTACCACTCTTTGTTGGCCATGATTTTTGTAAATTATACCACGACCAGGAGCTCCTTTTATATATCTGAGGATGTGTATAACAGCCTCCCAATGAGTTGAATGAGGTGAAGACATAAACTGACTAACAACACTCACAAGGAATGCAATATTAGGACGAGTCACCGTAAGATAATTCAATTTTCCCAAAAGTTTCCTATACCTTTTTGGATTCTCTAATAAATCATCATCATCACTTCTCAGCTTAACACCTGGAGACATTGGAGAATCATAGGGTTTGGCTTCTGACAACCCTGTTTCATCAAGTAAATCTAGGACATATTTCCTCTGGGATAGAAAAATTTCCTTCTTACTCCGAAGCACCTCAATTCCCAAAAAATACTTAAGATCCCCTAGATCTTTGGTCTGAAATTTACTTTGAAGGAAATATTTGAGAACACGGATGCCATTTGTATCACTTCCCCGTGACAATAATGTCATCAACATAGACAACCAGGAGGATGCACCCTGCCGTTGTCTGCTGGTAGAAAACAGAACGATCATATGCACTCCTTTGCAACCCAAACTCATGAACTACCTCACTAAATCTCCCAAACCATGCTCTAGGAGACTGTTTCAGCCCATACAATGACTTCTTCAACTTGCATACTCGACCAGACTCCCCCTGAGCAACAAACCCCAGTGGTTGCTCCATATAGACCTCTTCATGAAGATCACCATGAAGTAAAGCAGTTTTAACATCCAACTGATGGAGAGGCCAGTGATGAGTAGCAACCAAGGAAATCAAGAGACGAATGGAGGTTACTTTATCGACGGGGGAGAAGGTCTCAGAATAATCAATGCCATAGGTTTGTGCATACCCTTTGGCAACCAGCCGAGCTTTAAGAAGCGCAATGGACCCATCAGGATTCACTTTAAGAGTAAATACCCATTTACTACCAATAGCACGTTTTCTAGGAGGAAGATAGACTAACTCCTAAGTCTGATTGGAGAATAATACCATTAACACTAACACAATGAGCAGTATGAGGAGATGCCATGAACTGACTTACAATACTGACTGCAAATGATATGTCAGGGTGAGTAACATTGAGATAGTTTAACTTTCCAACTAATCTTCGGTATTTCTCTGGATCAGACAATAATTCACCATCATCTGCTGTGAGTTTCAAATTTAGGGCCATTGGAGTCTTACCTGGTTTGGATCCAAGTAATCATATTTTAGTCCGCAAGTCTAGTACACTTTCTATGTGATAAAAGAATACCATTCTTGTTACGATTTACTTCAATTCCCTTAGGAAGTTTCTTTGACTGATCACTTTGCTCAATTCAAGAAAGTGTACGAAGAGCTTAATACCTTGATGCCTTTTACTAGTGATGTGGGGGCAAAGAGGGAGCAAAGAGAGTAGTTGGCTGTCATGTGCTTTCTTGCTAGTCTCCAGGATGATTACAATGCTGCCTGTTCACAAATTTTGATTAGGTCTGATAAGTTAAAATTGCAGGATGTGTACTTTCGCCTTTTTCGGACTTCTAGGGAGTCCTCTAAAAGTTAGGCAAGACCTAGTGATTCTTCTGCTTTTATGGGTGCTTGTGATGTGGAACAAGTTGCATTAAAATTTCTGGATCAAGTTGATAATCAGAAGAGTTCAAAAAGAAAGGGTGTTTAGGCAACAATTTGAGTATTTGCTAATGTATTTGTGTGCTTTTGTTTGCTGTTGTAATACTGTTGTTGCTGTTGTATTACTGGTGTTTATATTTGGTGTTAGTATTGTCTGATGTG
>JASKGM010000010.1:1123176-1149665 GCA_034509205.1 Ceratonia siliqua | reverse complement strand
TCACCTTATTAAATCATACCAAATATAACTTATACAATCCCTAAAATTACTAACTAACTTTGGGCAAGATTTCAACAGGATTATATACCTCACTTAACCAATATACCTAGGAAATGTGGGACGTTTAACAGCAAGGATAACTTTAGGCCAAAATGTAGTGAATTGAAAAGCGAGAGGGTACCTGTATTACCAATCATATGGTCAATATCAACTAAGTCAATGACCCAACTATGAGAAGAAGAGATGAAATAAGCAGCGGGGCTTACTTGACTAAGCAAGAGTAATTGTGGATGAAAAACCTGAGCCCTGTGAAGCTTGAAACTAGGTATAGCGAGCAAATTCAATTGGACTCATGATGACAGCTTTAACTTCACTAGAGATTTCTACCGTATCTCATACACTAAAACAGCCTTCCATGATCCAAGGGTAACTACCCAGATCACAAACACTAACAATTACCCCTTCCGAGACAAAATCCAATCTCTTAAACACTTGTGTTGGTAAAAAATTGCTGCCTCATTGCATGAATACTTCAAAGTACCATTCTAATGCTGGAACACAAAAATACAGCCTCCTCTCTTCTAGAAACTTGAAAAATGCAGCCTAATAACTTTCGAAAAATTCAAAAATCTCTCCTTTAGGCATGGACCCACTCAAGATGAAACCCTCTCACCATTCTAATGCTGGAACACAAAAATACAGCCTCCTTTCTTCTAGAAACTCAAAAAATGCAGCCTAATAACTTTCGAAAAATTCAAAAATCTCTCACCTTTAGGCGTGGACCCACTCAAGATGAAACCCTTCCAGCCTATCCCTCATCAAAACCACTGATGTGGCTTCAATTCATGATTGACAAATTGATGCTTCTTGATTGTCCAGCATCAATTTGAGGGTGTATGTTAGTGTATAGGCAATTGTACAGTATAAGCAATTTCCTTCTTTAGGAGATTCTGGTCAGAGCAGTTATAGCATGTAATTAATTAGGCTAATTTGTCTGTAATTAGAATGTTATTAATTAGGCTGTAATTAGGCTGATGGAACACCAAACACTAACACCAGAAAATAGACCAGAATACTGAGGAACCTCTGTTATATTGAAGAATAAGTACTCAAACAGCCTGAGTTCTCAATAAAACAGTAGATACAATGCTAAAAACAACAGAGCATAAACCACAAAGGAAATAACAATGCTGTAATCACACCAGAAGCAATAGCCGAAATTATCAAAAGGAAATAAACATGAGATAGCAAGAACCAGGATGCAGAATGCGAAAAACCAGCAGCACAACTCTGAAACTTCCATAGCAATATGGGAGCTAGGTCTGCCCCTCTTACTCCTAAACTCTCTGTATCCCCAAAAGCAACCCTACTGCCCCTTTAAAACCTCTCACCACAATAAGACAAATAAATGCCAGGCTCGAGGAATACCAGCCAAGTGTGCTGGCTGATTATTAAAGTCAACTTTACCCCTTTCAGTTATACCTTTCCCCTTTCTAGCATATGTCCATTTAACGGGGGGTCCATTATTACCCTCCCCTGCAAGAGCCACCTTCTCCTCAAGGTAGAAAGTGGGAAATTGAGCGGCAATGGTAGAAGCACCCTCCCATGAACTATCACATTCAGCTAGTGAGGCCCATTTGATGAGTACTTCCAAGGTGCCATCCATAAGTTTTCGAGTCTTCAACACCGCTTTCAGAGTTACTACCAATTCTTTCTCCGAAGTTAAGAAAGGTGGGATATCAGGTGAAGCGTGCCCAGTATGCATCGCTTTCTTCAACTGAGACGCATGGAAGACTGGGTGGATATTTGTTGAAGGTGGTAATGCTAGCTTGTAGGCCACAGGGCCCACCTTGGCTTCATTTGTACAAGGGCCATAGAAAAGAGGACTGAGCTTCTCATTGTCCTTCTTAGCCAGAGTTCGGAGCTTATAAGTTTGCACTTTTACATAAACCAAGTCCCCAACCTCCAACGTCACCTCCCTCCTCTTTCTGTCTGCTTCTTCCTTCATGTGAGCCTGAGCCCATAGTAAATTCCCCTTGAGCTCCTCAATAATATGGTTACGGTCTCGAATTTGTACATTCACTTCGTCAACATAGGATGATTCATCAGTTAATTCGAGTAGGGGTGGTGGATCACAACCATAAAGAGCTCGAAAAGGGATCATTCTTGCGGCACGTTGATATGTAGTGTCATACCAATATTCGGCCCAATGTATGCTCGAACCCACTGTTTGGGCTTATCCCCCACAAAACGCCACAAATAAGCCTCCAAGCATTGGTTGACTACCTCAGTTTGCCCGTCTGTCTGCAGGTGATATCCTGAACTCATTCTGAGCTTAGTACCTGACGCTTTCCAAAGTTCTTACTAGAATTGACTTATGAACACTTGGTCACGGTCTTCTACTGTTGAGTCAGAGATGCCATGTAACCTTACTACTTCTTTGATGAATATGGATGTCACTTCCTTGGTAGTAAATGGATGTTCCAGAAGAATAAAATGACTATACTTGGTTAATTTGTCTACAACCACCAAAATTACATCTTTACTTGCTGACTTGGGAACTCCTCCCACAAAATCCATGCTAATATCAGCCCAAACCTGGGATGGAACAATGAATGGTGTGGGTACCAATATAAAAGTGGCCGATTATATGGGGGGAGTGACTTTGAGTTAAAGGAGGAAGAAGTATTTGATCAGAAGCGTCCCACAGGAAGAAAGTGTTGGCCTGAGGACTACCATTTGAAGGTTGATATCCCTACCTTCAAAGGAAGTTTGCAGATTGAGGAATTTCTAGAATGGATCTTGGAAGTAGAACTTTTTTTCGAAATAGTGGAGGTCCTAGAGAATAGAAGGGTCAAATTAGTGGCTTCCAGACTTTGTGTCACTGTCTGCATCTTCACTGCTATTTTCTTCATGCAGGAGGTTGACCATGGGACATTCTAGAAACTTCAAGAGCCTTCTACATGAATCTAGGCTTAGCTAGAAACATGTGGAGGTGTGTAGAATATTCTAGAGACTTGTAGCATGTATATTCAATTTGTAGAGATGTGTAGAGAATTCTTGATGATCATTCTTAGCCATTGGATCAAATCGATCTCCACCGTCCATTGAGGAGGTGGGAGGCTATACTGTTGTAATATTGCGGTTATTAGAATCCCTTGATTAAGGTTGTAATTATGGTGATTAGAATTTCTTTATTAAGGGATTATGTAATCAGGAGTTGATTTCTTTCTTTTTATACATAAGGCACCTTGTGTATATATTAAGGGTGTTATTCCTTTGCAAATGCAATTGAGAAAATACAGAGCTATTCAATTCTTATCTGTTTTGTCCTTTTTCACATAGTATCAGAGCCCCCAATCCCTGGGCAAATTTTAAATGTTGGCCTTCATTGCCAACTTCTCTCATTTCTGGAACCATAAGTTCTGGGTGGGTAGTCACATGGGTCATACCTTCGGTAACCTTAGAAATTGCCGACTAGCTCTCAGTTCGAACGCCGTCGCCATTCGCCACCACATGTGCCCCTAAGCATTGTTGTCAACTTACTGCTTAGTCACCCACGCGCCAATGCGTGAAAGCACATGAGAGCTTCGTTGAGCCGCCGTTTTGCTCAGACGCCATCGACTGCTTGTTTCCGGCTTACCCATACTTGACACTCATTGTCAAGCCTCTATTGCCTTCATTGCAACTTCAAAATAGTATTATTTGATACTGTTGGCACTATTTCGTTGTTTTCTGGTATAACACTCTTGTTTCTGTTGCCTTCATTATCCTTACTACTCTTGAAAAAATATATATATATATATATATATATATATATATATATATATTTATATTTTGTTGAGTTTGTTCATTACTCACAATGTCTGAAATTGTGGACACTGCCTCTCATACCACCATGATTCATCCTGAAAGTGGGAAATCTCAAACTTTCGGAGAACTTCAATTCATCCAGGCAGCATACCGTTTGAATGCAAAAAATTATCTCAAATGGTCTCAATTGGTCCAAACCTTCTTGAAGGGAAAAGGCAAACTCAGTCACCTTCTAGGAATCGGACCATAGGCGACCGATCCCTCATTTGTTGTATGGGATGAAGAAGACTCAATGATCATGGCTTGGTTATGGAATTCCATGGCACCAGAAATCAACGATACGTGTATGTTTTTACCCATTGCAAAGGATATTTAGGAGTCAGTTAAACAAACCTACTCAAAGGTTCAAGATGCTGCTCAAGTCGATGAATTGGAAGTCAAGGCCTCCTCCACTAAGTAAGGAAGCAAATCTATCACTGAGTATGCCAATCTCCTTAAGGGGTTATGGCAAGAATTGGACCATTACTGCTGCATCAAGATGAAGTGTACTGAAGATGCAATCACACTCAAATGTGAGGTTGAGAAGGACAGGATATATGAGCTTTTAGTTGGCCTCAATGCTGAGTATGATCCAATCAGAGTTCAAATTCTAGGAAAGGCAGAATTGCCTTCTCTGAATGCTGCAGTTTCCATTGTTCTAAGTGAAGAAAGTAGACGTGGGGTAATGCTTGAACCTAAAATTACTGATACCTTCACCCTGTTGACTAATCAGACAACCAGTTGAGGAACAACATCCTTTGACAGTGGGAAAGCCGAACTGTCCAAGGAATCTAGAGGTGACAATTGCAATAACTTGTGGTGCACTTATTGTAAGAAACCACATCATAGCAAGGAGAAGTGCTGGAAGTTACATGGTAAGCCTTCCACTTCGAGTAAAGAGCGAGGCTATAAGGGCGGACAACAACAGAATTAAGGGGGACACATCTAGCCACCACCTAAGTGGAAGAAAACAAGGCTCACGGCCCCCATAACTCACTGCTGAAGATATTGAGAGGCTGCAAAATCTCTTGGTATCTCTTAAACCTTTTCCATCCACATGTACTTGTTTTCTAGCACACTCAGGTAAATTCTCTTTTGGGCTAAATACCTCAGGTAGTGGTTTTTTAAATTTCTGGATTATTGATTCTGGCGCTACTGATCATATGACTCATTCCTCTCATAAATTTGGTACTTATATCTTGTGTCCTAGCAATAAAAAAATAAGTATTGTCGATGGTTCTGTGGTAGGTATTGGAGATATCCAAATTAGCCCCTCATTTGTTCTTAGGGATGTTCTCCATATCCCTAAACTCTCTACTAATCTTGTGTCTATTCAGAAACTATCCCTTGACTTGAATTGCAAAGTAACCTTTTTTCCTACTCACTGTGTATTTGAGGACCAGAGTTCGAGGAAGATGATTGGACTTGCTAAGGAGCAGGGCGGATTATACTACCTTGAGCCACCTGAAAACCTGGGTAGTAGTAAGAACAAGTCACCTTTTTCATTTCTTTCCAAGCATTCTCTTACCAATAAAGATAGAGTATGACTTCACCACCTTCGACTTGGTCATCCCTCATTTGGCACTCTTAAAACTATGTTTCCTTCTTTATTTAAAGGGCTAGACATTGATAGTTTTCATTGTGATGTCTGTGAACTAGCCAAACATAGACGTGTAAGTTTTTTCAAATATTAATAAAAGAAGCTCTACTCCTTTCTCTTTAATCCATACTGACATATGGGGTCCATCCACCATTCCAAATATCTCGGGTGCTAGATGGTTTGTTTCGTTTATTGATGACTGTATTAGAGTCACTTAGCTGTTTTTGTTAAAATCCAAATCTGATGTACGTGATGTGTCCCTCATTTCCATACCAAGATCCAAACTCAATTTGGGGTACAAATCAAAAGGTTTAGATCGGATAATGCAAGGGACTACTTCAATCAAACCTTGTCCCACTACTTTACCCAACAAGGGATTATTCATGAGTCTTGTGTTCACATTCCACAACTGAATGGGGTGGCCAAATGGAAAAATGGTCATCTTCTCGCCACCACCCGAGCCTTTTTGTTCCAAACCAATGTTCCCAAACGATATTGGGGGGAAGCAGTTCTTACAGTTGCTTTCCTCATAAATCGACTACGCTATAGAGTTTTGGGATTCAAAAGTCCCATGGAAACACTTGCTCAGTTCTTCCGTGTTAGTACCACAAATCACCTTGTTCCTTGGATATTTGGATTTGTGTCGTTTGTTCACATTCACAGTCCACATAAAGGCAGACTTGACCCGCGAGCCATAAGATATATTTTTGTGGGGTATTCTTCCACTCAAAAGGGATACAAGCTATTATTCGCCTACCAACTGATTCTTTGTCTCTGCCAATGTGACTTTTACTGAGCATGAGCCATAATTTACCCAACCTTACCTTCAGGGGGAGATCACATTCTTGGAAGATAACGATAAAGACCTTTTTCTTCTAGACCTACCTTCATCTCAGCCATCATCATCTATGCCCATATCCTCACAGTCCATAGGTGATGCTACAGATAACCCACGATTCTCTCAGGTTTACTTAAGGAGGTAGATCCTGTTCCTGAACCAGTGCAGGTCCCATCATCAACCACTGACTCTAGAAATGAGGTAACAACTCCTGACCCTTCATCTACAGCTGAACCTAGCTCTGATATTGATTTTCCTATTGCTGTTCGGAAAGGAACTTAAGAATGTACTAATCCTTTATATCCTCTTTCACACTTTTTGTCCCTTGAAAAATGTTCATCATCTCATAGGGGGTTTCTTGTAAGTCTAAACACTGTATCCATTCCCACTACACTACCTGAGGCCTTATCCTGCAAACATTGGCAAAATGGGGTTGTTGAAATGGAAGCTTTGAACAAAAATCAAACTTGAGAAGTGGTGGACTTACCTAGAGGGAAAAAGCCAGTGGGATGCAAATGGGTTTATACTGTCAAGTATAAGGCAGATGGCACTCTTGAGAGGTATAAAGTCAGATTAGCTGCCAAGGGATACACTCAGACATATGGGGATAGACTATCAAGAAACTTTTGCTCTTGTTGCAAAGATGAACATAGTCAGAGTTTTGCTGTCCCTAGCAACCAATTATGATTGTCAATTACAGTAATATGATGTAAAAAACGCCTTCTTACATGGGGAACTTGAGGAGGAAATATATATGGAAATTCCACTTGGCTTCAGTGAGAATCTAGGCACTAACAAAGTATGCAAGCTCAAGAAAGCATTGTAAGGACTAAAACAGTCTCTTAGAGCTTGGTTTGGGAGACTCACCAAAGTTATTATAAATATGGGATATAAACAGAGTCAAGGTGACCATACTCTCTTCATCAAAGACTCGGAATCAGGGGGAGTCACGATTCTCTTGGTATATGTTGACGATATGATTGTGACAGGAAATGATGAGATGGAAAAACAAGCCCTGAAACACATGTTGGCAAAGGAGTTTGAAATTAAAGAACTAGGGAGACTGAAAAACTTCTTGGGAATTGAAGTTGGTCACTCCAAACAGGGAATCTTTATTTCCCAACAAAAGTATATTGTTGATCTCTTGAAAGAAGTAGGAAAATTAGCCTGCAAACCAGCTAGTACACCAATAGATCCTAATCACAAACTTGGAGAAGTAGAAGGGGTGTAGATGTTAATAAGGAAATGTATCAAGGATTAGTTGGAAGACTCATTTACTTGTTTCACACTTGACCTGATATTGCTTATGCTGTGAGTATAGTAAGTCAATTTATGCATAATCCGAATGAGATTCCCTTGCAGGCTGTTTCTATGATACTGCACTGCCTTAAAGGAACTCCAGGGAAAGGAATCTTGTTTAAAAAGAGTGATGGGCTCTTGCTTGAAGCATATACATATGTTGACTATGGTGGGTCAGTAGTTGGTAGGAGGTCTACCACTGGGTATTGTACTTCTCTTAGTGGAAACCTAGTCACATGGAGGAGCAAGAAATAGAATGTTGTAGCTAGGTCTAGTGCAGAATCAGGATTTCGAGCAATGGCACAAGGAGTTTGTGAGTTACTGTGGCTGAAGATTATTTTGGAGGATTTGAAGATTAAGTGGGATGGTCCAGTGAGACTTTACTGTGACAACAAATCTGCAATCAGTATTGCACACAACCCAGTGCAACATGACAGAACAAAACACATTGAGGTGGATAGACACTTTATCAAAGAAAAACTGGACAATGGTTTGATCTGTACACCGTATGTGCTCACTAATTCTCAACTTGTGGATGTGCTTACCAAGGGTTTAAGTAATCCTCTATTCCAAACAATTATTGCCAAGCTGGGAATAGATAATATCTACTCACCAGCTTGAGGGGGAGTGTTGAAATATTGCGATTATTAGAATCCCTTGATTAAGGTTGTAATTATGTTGAGGACCACAATGGTGATAATACTTTATCAGTACAAATTGGAGATATTCATGCAGAATTGATAAAGGAAGCAAAGGACAATACAATTAGTATAAGCCCAACCCACTAGTTATTAACACACAATATTCACCCTAGCCGCCATATTATTTCTAGCAGGTTCTGTGGGCCTCTACTGGTCTCTTGTTATCTTTTCAGGTTGTATTGCAAATCAAAATATGTCAATGATGGACCCTTGGTTAAATGGACATATGTTAGAAAGAAGAAGGGTAATTCTGGCAAGGGTAAAACTGATTTTAATAATAAGCCAGCTCACTTAGTGGTCCTCCTTGGACCTAGCAATTAATTTGTCTTTTTGTGGTGGGTGGTTTTAAAGAAGTGGGAGGGCTGTTTTTTGGGGGATATGGAAAGTTTGGAAGGTGTGAGGGGAGACCTAGCTCCCATATTGCTAGGAGGATACTGCTGTGGCTGGTTCTGCTTTCTTGTGCTTAGTTTATTCAGTTATTCTCGGTTATTGCTTTCTGGTGTAATTTCAGCATTGTTATATCCTTTTGGTTTATGCTCTGTTTTTGTTTCTGCATTGTATCCACTGTTTTATTGGGAACTCAAGCTGTTTGGGCAATATCTCTTCAATATAGCAGTGATTATTCAGTTTCTGGTCTAAATAGCTGTTGTGAGAGTGGGTGTTCCATCAGTCATATCTTTTTCTTTCTTCTTTTTGGACAGCTGAGGGATGATTTAATGACAATGCTTATTGCTGGTCATGAGACAACAGCTGCAGTTCTTACTTGGGCAGTTTTCCTGCTAGCTCAAGTATGTTTACCTCAGAAGCAGATCTTGGATATTGTTTCTTGTTTATAATAGAAAATTTTCGCATGTTGTTTGACTTCTTTTCATGAGACCTTCCTTTTTCTGCAACACCATCACAATGCATATCAATTTGCTAATTGCAGAATACCGCCAAAATGAAGAAGGCTCAAGCGGAGGTGGATTTGGTGCTGGGTGAGGGGAGACTGACTTTTGAATCACTTAAAAAATTGCAGTAGGTTCCAATGCCCGAATACCTTTTTTATTTACTGGTAAATGTTTGATGAACATGATTTTATTCACAAAATTTATATAAATTTATGTGGCCTAATCAATAATTATATTTCTTAGGGAAAAGGAAGGAAAAAATGCCATATCCACATAAACATAATAACTATAGCGGTCAATTGCAGTTATTCATTCATGATGTGGATTTACTAATGGTAATAATAAATATTAACATGGGTGGTTTTGGGAGCAGTTTCATGTTTGAGATGAACTTGGTAGTATTTATTGACTCAGGAAGGGACATCGTAGTTTCTTGCTTTCAATCATTGTTGGTATTGTTTCTCTGTTTCCTTTCTTTTGAACATTTTTACAGTTATGATTTGATCTGATTCTTAATTGGTAATTGTATGTTTTATTATCTTATATAGGATTGTATTTGTGGTAATCTCTGTATCTTGATTAGGTTTATTTTGTCTCTTTCTTGCCCTACAACTTTTTACCCTCTGGGCTTGGTTAATCGACAGGGGAAAGCCACCGAGCTTGCCAAGTTTGTTAAGGACGAACTTGGAAGCATCAGCATTGAGCAATTAAAGCTTTTGTACTCCTACTACAGTTTGTTAACATATGTTGCATGCTTTTAGGTACATAAGACTTATTGTTGTAGAGGCTCTTCGTCTGTATCCCCAACCTCCTTTGCTGATTAGGCGTGCACTCAAGTCAGATATTTTACCAGGTATTGCTTTTTGTTGATCAGTCAATGAAAATGGAACATAACAACTATAAATTTTATTATTGTTGTATTCAAACCTTGCATATTAGCATTGTTGTTGAACGATTTATAATCCCAACCATTAATGCCTGATATGGAGCATATTAGAATGGGCCATCATGTAGATTAAAATCTAAAATCAGTACTAGCGATAATTCTTATGGCGTGCTTTGCCCACTAAGCACCTGCAACATGAATTGGATGTCTGAAGCTTAACATGATATTTTTCGAGTTGACTGTTAGTCTTGGGCTCAAAGATTCCTAAGAGTTACAGCCAACAATCAACTATTCCCTTAGCAGTCGACTGTTAGTCTCTGTACTCTGAAGAATTTGAGTCAGAAACCAACAAATCAACTTGAAAATTTTTGTAAAAGTTAAAATTTTGAAATAGTAGAGCTCCTAAAGTCTTAGCATATTTCATACAAGATTTTTTAAGGCTACGAACCTTATTCGTATAGGCATTTTAGTGTGGTCAAAACATTATTATTAGAGCAAAATGCTAATATGATCAACAACGCATGATGAGCAAAAGGAAAATATAGGCAAATTATAACCATAATCCTAAAAGGCCAAAAACCAGGCCAAATGTATCCAAAGAAACCAGAGTCAGAACATAAAGGTCAAAGCAAGGGCCAACCAATATCCAAAAACACAATAAAGCAGTAAAGATAGAGATATGTCTAAACTTCTTCCCCTTTTGTTGTCAACAAAAGGAGAGGGGTTAGCACAGATAAATAAAGCAACAAGAGTAAAGTAGCTGCAGCCCTAAGCATTTCCAAGGCCTCCTTCTTCTTCCTCTTCATCAAGGACATCTCCAAGCCTTCCATTAGTTTCAGCCAGACAATCATCAACATATTCAAGGAGGTAGTTGAGATCCTTGTACATCTTATCCATGATAAGTTGAAGACCTTGAAGCATTGATAGAACCTGGCGGTTAAAGCCGGCGAAGTCGGGATCAATAGAGGAGCCTTCACCCACTTTTTCCATTCTACCATATTCAGCTTCTTCATTCACTGGTTCCTCGGGCTGTTCCCCTAGACTAATTTTCTCTGTATCCTTGGCTTCTTAACCCATTCTCCATCTATTTTCTTAAAGCCCAATCTGCTCACAGTTGCTTCAGAGACTTCAGTTGTATTTAACACTTCTTGTTCACCCCAATAGAAGTATCAACACCACAATGTTCCATAATTTTGGTGATGACAGTACCATAAAACAAGGGGGATCTGAGTAAGTGGTGTAGAACTTGAAGAAAACAAAAAAATTCTGGAAACATATTCAAAATCTCATATATAATTATATCAATAAAAAATGGATAGCAGTAATGCAGATATGAAATTAAGATATGGGCTAATATAGCCTAGGCCCAAAAATTATCATTCAAAACCTTAAGTAAAACCTAATTTACAAATCAAAAACCTTAATTACCAGAATCAAAATTCCTAATAATCAAAACGAAATATCAAAATCAAATTAAAATTGAGCAAAGAAGCATCTTCATCATTGGGTCTCGTAGAAGTTGCTATGATTTTGTTCATAATAATAAATGGAACGTTCAAGGGCTGACTTTCCAGAAAACACCAAACAATAAATTGTTCAGCCTCAGATATAGCAGCAAAATCACAAGCCTTGGTAACAGTATACGAGACACAAAATAATGGAGAACTCTAGCATTAGAAGATAAATCCTTGACTCCAATTTTTGTGTTAATGTTTATATTCTCATTATCTATTACCCTCTTGATCACAACCAATTTATTGTAACCATGGTTTAGCTTAAACAGATCAGCAGGTATATCAGTAACTAGCAAACCCTTAGGAGGTAAAAGACCCAAAATTTTGGCCAACTTAATCCTGTCAAATTGAATTTGGACATCCAAAAATCCAGTTCTAATGGTTTGGGGATCATCACAATAAGTCATATTTTAGTAGAAAATCCTAACCAATAGCTTATTCACTTTCCTCTTCAATGTAGCAAAATCAACCAAATTTCCACCCTTGATCCAGTTAACAATATCAAACTTTTCTCTTTGAAAAAAATACAGATTCATAGCATAGCAATCCCAAATGCTTTTCTATTTGAACTTAGCTTCATACCTAGCAAGTTGTTCAACTGTAGCAAAATAGGCTTCATTTGGGTCCTCTCGAGATTGAGAGGATTCCACACCCTCTCCCTTTGTCCTTTGTTTCTTGGAACTACTCCTATCAGCCATGGAGGAGAAGCAAATTGGAGAATAACACAGAGAAAAAGGGACCGAAATACCACACAACCCATTTGAAATGAAGCAAGAAAACACAATCTTTCAAGGGGAGGCAAAATAATCGGTGGAAAAGTAGAGGTTTTGGCTGAAAAGTGAATTTGAGGGAGAGGCTTGGGAGAAAATTGAAGGATTTTAGGAGAAAATGTGTAAATGGTGATTTGCCCCTTTTTAAAAACCATATAGGGCTCCAAATATTTGATTATTCGATAAGCAACAATCAACTGTTGTCTATTTGGAATCAAATTTTTTGCTCAAGAGTCTAACAATCAACTGTTTGGCCTTGAACAGTAGACTGTTATCCTCGGGTCGAGGATATTTCATCCTTTGAGCAAGTCAATATTGCTAACTTTTTTTCAAAATTTCAACTTCCTGAGAGTAACAATCGCCTGTTTTTCCTTTAATCATAATAGTTGATTGTTGGTAAACCAGAAAGCATTTTTCGTCTCATTTGAGCTGTTCTAATATAAAGAGACCCTTAGGAACTTAGATTCACCTGCAAAACAAATTCTAAAGGGACTCCGATGCTTAAATTAGTAAAATTCATCAAAATTAAGCAATTAAAATAAGCGCAATTGTTGAAACAATTTAGTGTTCATTTGGGTTTACCTTGCCTAATTCTCTTCTTATGTACGAAAATCTATGTTCACTTAGAAGTTTTGTAAAAATATCAGCAAGTTGAAAGTTAGTTTGAATAAATTCAAGACCAACATCCTTATTTTGAACATGATCTCTTATAAAAGGATGTCTTATTTCAATATGTTTAGTTCTTGAATGCATAAGATTCTTAGTTAGTTTGATAGTTGCACTAGTACCTTATAGGAATATTTCCAAGAAACACCCAAGGTCTTGAAGTCGTTGCTTCATCCAAAGGACTAGACCACAACAACTTCCAGCTGCTATGTATTCAACCTCAGCTTTAGACAAAGCCATATTGTTTTGCTTCTTGCTAAACCAAGAAACAAGGGAATTGTCAAAGAACTGACAAGTCCACTAGTTCTTTTCTTATCTGTTTTGCTACCAACAATGAAGTGAGACTCTTTAGGGCATGTTTGAAATCTAGCACATGCAAACACTAAACATTATATCTGGCCTACTAGTAGTTAAATACAAGAGAGCCAATCAAGCCTCTATACTTAGTTATGTCAATGGGCTTTTCACTTTCATCGTTGTCTAACTTTGTTGAGGTGCTCATTGGTGTGCTAATTGGCTTGGCATTCTCCATTCTAAATTTCTTGAGCTATTCCTTTGCATACTTTGTCTGGCTAACAAAGACCATCCTTTTCTTGGTTGATTTGAAGTCCAAGGAAGAAGTTTAGCTCACCCATCTGGTAAGATCCAATGGGGTTTACCTACGCTAGATGAAGGACCAATCAAGAGTAGAAGACAAAAGAGTCAGGGAAGTAAATGCAGTTATTATGATATTTATTTTTATGTGCTGGTAATTAGAACATTAATGTTAGTGGGGTTTCTCTGTCATCTTGGGTTTTCCTTTTAGTATTGTGGGAGGGTCCTGGTGAATCCTAGGCTGGTTTTGGACTTGTTTGGAATAGTGGTAGGTCTCTTGAATACCTACCGGGTTCTTGTTATTGTTTTTTGGTTCTTCATTTTGATTACTCTGTATCAGTTTATATCCTGTTCTGGTTATGGATTATCAATATTTCTGGAATTCTGTTTTGGGAGTTCATTGTTATGTGATCTCAAGTTAGAGCATATATATCAATCATGCATAGCTCGTTTCATATGTATTTGACCTGATTCTCATTGAGAGCCTTCATGAAGACGTTAACTAATTGTTCATTAGTCTTGACATGATTAGTAGCGATTAGTCCTTTATGAATCTTTTCTCGAATAAAGTGGCAGTCGGCTTCAATATGCTTCATTCTCTCATGAAAGACGGATTGGATGCAATATGAATTGCCGCCTAATTGTCACACCAGAGCTTCATAGGTACAAAACTGCAGAAACCAGCCTCACTAAACAATTGAGACATCCACATGAGTTCACAGGTTACTTGAGCCATGGCTCGATATTCAGACTCTGCACTCGACCTTGCTACCAAATTCTGCTTCTTGTTCTTCCAGGACACAAGATTTCCTCCAACAAAGACACAATACCCAGATGTGGACTGTCTGTCTACGGGTGAACCTGCCCAATCAGCATCTAAAAGCCTTCAACGCGGCAATGTCCATGATCACCATAAAGAATACCATGACTTGGTGTACCTTTTAAGTATCGGAGTATACTCTAAATTGCATCCCAATGATCAGTACGAGGGGAAGACATAAACTAACTCATTACACTCATCGCAAATGAGATATCTAGACGAGTCACAGTAAAATAATTAAGCTTTCCCACCATCCTCCTATACCTCAGGATTAGATAGCAACTCCTCACCATCAACTATAAGTTTCAAGTTAGGAACCATGGGGGTTTCACATGGTTTGGCTCTAAGTAGACCTGTCTCAGACAGAAGATCTAGGGCATATTTGCATTGACATAGAAAGATACATTTTCTACTCCCGGTTACCTCAATTCCCAAGATATATTTCAAGTGTCCCAAATCTTTGGTTTAAAATTTGGACTGAAGAAAGCTCTTCAAGGCAGAGATGCCACCACTGTCACTTTCAGTTATCACAATATCATCAACATACACAACCATCAAGATACATCCACCACTAGATTTCCGATAGAAAACGGAGTGATCATAACTACTCCGTTGCAGACCGAACTCAAGGATCACATCACTTAACCTTTCGAACCATGCCCGAGGAGATTGTTTCAGTCCATACAAGGACTTCTGGAGTCGGCATACTTTCCTACTCTCCCCCTGAGCAACAAACCTACGTGGTTGCTCCATATAGACTTTGTCCTGTAAATCACCATGCAAGAAGGCATTCTTGGCATCTAACTAATAAAGAGGCCAATGAGAAGAGACTGCCAGAGAGATAAAGAGACGAACAGTTGCCAACTTCGCAGTAGGAGAGACTGTCTTCAAATAGTTAACCCAATATGTCTGAGGATATCCTTTAACGACCAACCGAGCTTTAAGACGAGCAATGGAACCATCAGGATTGACTTTGACCGTGTAAACCCCCTTACACCTAACTACCTGTTTCCCAGGAGGAAGAGGAACAAGTTCCCATGTATTATTATGATTAAGAGCTAGCATTTCTTCCTTCATTGCGAAAGTCCAACCATCATGAGATAATGCCTCCGTCACTGTTTTAGGAACAGACACAGAGTCTAGGAAGGCCACAAAAATCTGAGAGACAAAAGATAAGTGGTCATAGCAAACAACTGAGGAAATAGGGTAGGTACAAGAGTGTTTACCTTTGAGCAAGGCAATGGGAATGACGTAGATAGAAGCTGGTAGGCTAGAGAAATCCTTGCAAAACGCAAGCAATTTCACAATGGGTACTGGGCATGAATAGTAACCTAAGAGGTTCACCAAAAAAACCAAGTTTTTGAAGTTAAGAAAATGAAAATATTGCATTCTAAATTCTGGAACACGTACACAGCCAGAAATAAAATGTCCAAAACCAAAATTACAAGCATACCCCTAATACACAGCAAATATTACCACAATAGGAGAACGGTAGACACATAACCAGCACACTAACACTTTAGAAATATTAAAAGATTGACCCACAACAAAAATTTCGATTCGTCATTTTCGGCAAGTATTTGATGACACCACCTTCGCCGTCATCTTCAGAAGACTCCGACCGGCTTGTACTTAGAATCTGGTCACTGGCCTTAAGCCCACGAGCCCCCACGTGCCACCATGACTGAAAAAAAGAAAAAGAAAAAATGGAAATTTTCAATTGTCACAGAATGGCCACTACTCATAGCACCATTTCAAAAGCTACTTCTTCTAGTGGCCATAATGTCATAGAAAATCTTTCTCTTCCTATCACAGGACACAAGCTCAACGGCCAAAACTATATTCAATGGGCCAAATCGGTGTCTATGTTTATTTCAGGGAACGGAAAGGATGAGTATCTCTCTGGAGACCTCAAACAACCAAATAGTGAAGATCAGTCTTTTCGAAAATGGAAGACTGAAAATAGCATGGTGATGTCATGGCATATTAACACCATAGACAATGAAATTGAATAGAACTTCATGTTGTATGATACTGCCAAAGATCTCTGGGATGCAATCAAAGAAACCTATTCTGATAAGTAGCGGTGGAAGTAGGCCAGGTCAGGTCAAGCCTTAGCTAAAATAGGCCTGGCTTACATGGCAAAGTTTTGGCCTGAGCCTGGCCTATTAGCCTGATGTAGGCCAAAAAATAGGCCTGGCCTGGCCTGTTTACAAAAACCACTAAGCCTGGCCTGACCTGACCTGACCTGACCTGATTTGTTGGCCTGTTTAGGCCTATCAGAAAATAGGCAAAAAAAAAAAAGGATATAAAAAGGCCTTAGCCTGCAAGACCAAAAATAGGCCTTGGCCTCTAAGGTCAAAGGTAGGCCATTAGCATTTTTTTTAAATAATTAAATATATTCATGCAGTTCATTTTAAAATAATCAAATATATTAATTTAAATAGTTCATATGTGTTAATTAATGATGAGTTAAGGACTCTTATTTCTTTTACTAGGTAGAGATGCAAAACAAAATAGTCTCACATAAACTCTTCTTATGTTAGATATTTTAAAGGGCTAATAAATCTACTACTTCTAGTTATAAGCTATATTTCCCTAGGTTGCTGTCTTCATTCAAATATTTGATATGCAGAGATAGAGAGAGAGGAAATGAGAAGGACTAATAGATAATAACAGCCACTGTGTCAACATTTAATAGTTTTGTCCTTATCCATTATATAAAAAAATAATTAAAATTTAGGGAAGGAATAAAAAAATTAATAATCCTTAACCTTGTAAAAAACAAGAATATAATAATAATAATAAAAGAAATATACAAAGCATGTATTAACAATATATATAGCTCTTCAAGAATATATAGTAGTAAAGCAAAAGCAACAAATTCTCCAAGCTGTAGAAAATCATAGTATTTGCAAAATACCAGGAAAGCATATAACGTTGTATCATATTGTCTTAAAATGTACTAAGTTATACATCCAATGGATCATATTATTGAACTTTCTTAAAAATTACTTACAAACTAGCATAATTAAAGAATAAATTTTCTTTTTTGGAAATGAGAGAAATGTTAGACTTTTAGTTATATAAAATAATTTAGAAATTAAAAAAAAATATATATATATATATATATAATAGGCTGACTTGTAGACCTACAGGCCAGGCTTTTGATATACAGTCCGAACCTATTTAGTAAAATAGGCTTATATGAAGGCCTTGGCCCGTCTTGAATTGCTAAACAGGCCCGTCTTGTATGAGGTGGAGTAGACTAGGTGGCCTGGAATTCTGTATAGCGGGTAAATTCATCCGCCGTCACAGGGACCATCTTAGTGTCACTCGTTGGGACACTATCTTGAGCAGCAATGCTGGCAAACTGTTGCTGCTTAGCAACAAGTTTTGGGTAATTATGCTTGATATGCACATAATCTTTACAATAGTGACACACTATCCTAGTATCATCAGTATTACGTCCACCACTCCATCCACCTCTAGATCCACCACGGCCACCTTTCCCACTAACACCCATAGAAGCAGAAGAATCACTAGGTCTAGCTTGACTTTTAGAGAACTCCTTAGAGGTCCGAAGAAGGCGAAAGTACACATTCTGTAATTTTAACTTGCTAGACCTAGTCAGAATTTGGGAATGGGCAACACTGCAATCATCCCAGAGACTAGTAAGAAAGCACATGACGACCAACAGCTCTCTTTGTTCCCTCATCTCCTTCACATCATTGGTAATAGGCATTAGAGTATTAAGTTCTTCATACACTCTCTTAAACTAAGTGAAGTGATCATTCAGGGAGGCCTCCTTCTGTTCTGTCTAATGGAACTCCTAAACCATATATCAAAAGGAGAAATGTATTATCTCTTGTGTGTGTACTTACAATTAGAGGGGTGAATTTATACACCCAGGAAATATCAATCTACTCCTAAATATAAGTTAGGAATAAATGCTAATTAAGAGAGGAATGCTAATTACAAGGAAATGATTAGGGACTTAATTATAGGGGACAACCAAATCAGATCTAATAACAATCAAGCAAATCAACAGTTGTTAAATGGAACTTAATTACACATTTTCCACACTCCCCCTCAAGCTGGTGAGTAGAGATCTTCCATTCCCAGCTTGGATGTAATTGCATTGAACTGTTGAGTGTTTAGTCCTTTTGTAAGGACATTTGCCAGTTGACTTCTAGATGGAACATAAGGTGTGCATATCAAGCCGCTGTCAACTTTTTCTTTAATGAAATGTCGATCAATCTCTATGTGCTTCGTCCTATCATGCTGTACTGGATTATGGGCAATGCTTATTGCTGACTTGTTATCATAATACAGCTTCATAGATCCATTCCACTCTATTTTTAAATCTTCAAGAATGATCTTTAGCCAAAGCAACTCACAAATTCCTTGAGCCATTGCTCGAAATTCAACATCTGCACTAGATTTAGCGACAACATTTTGCTTCTTACTCCTCCATGTCACAAAGTTCCTACCCAGAAATGTACAGTATCCTGATGTTGATTTTCTATCAGTAGGAGATCCTGCATAATCAGCATCAGTATATGCTTCTAGATCTAGGTTAAGGTTTCTTTTAAACAGAATTCCTTTTCCTGGATTAGCTTTCACATAGTATAGTATTCGATAGGTAGCTCATAAGTGAGCTTCCCTAGGGTCATGCATGAACTGGCTGACTACACTTACTGAGTATGCAATATCTGGTCTTATGTGTGATAGATAGATGAGTTTTCCAACTAGCCTCTGGTACATTTCCCTATCAACTGTAGGATTTTCAGTAGCTTCTCCAAGCTTATGGTTGGGATCTATAGGAGTTGGAGCTAGTTTACACGCCAATGGCCTTGTCTCTCTAAGAAGATATGTGACATACTTCTATTGAGAGATAAAAATCCATTGTCTTGAGTGAGCCACCTCAATTCCCAAAAAGTATTTTAACATTCTCAACTCCTTTATCTCAAATTCTTTAATTAAACACACTTTTATCGCTAGTCTCTCCCTTTCTTCACTTCCAGTTATGATTATGTCATCAACATATACTAGTAATACTGTTACTCCCCTTGTTTTGGAGTGTTTAACAAAAAGAGTACGATCCCCTTGAATTTGCTTATATCCCATAGAAATCATAACCTTGACAAATCTTCCAAACCAAGCTTTAGGTGATTGCTTAAGGCCGTAGAGAGCCTTCTTTAGCCTGCACACTTTATTTCTCCTTATATTTCCACTGAAACTAGGAGGGACACACATATATTTCCTCTTCTAAGTCCCCATGCAAAAAGGCATTATTCACATCAAACTGCTAAAGTTCCCATTCAAAATGCGGTGCTAGAGATAGAAAGACTCTCACAGTGTTCAATTTGGCAACCGGGGCAAAGGTTTCCTGGTAATCTACCCCATACGGCTGAGTGTATCCTTATGCTACAAGTCTAACTTTATATCTTTCTAGGGATTCATCTTCTTTATACTTTACAATGAACACCCATTTACATCTAACTGGTTTCTTTCCACTAGGTAAATTAACTAGTTCCCAAGTTATATTTTTCTCAATAGCGTCCATTTCAACTCTCATTGCTTTCCTCCACTCCTCCTTGGATAAAGCCTCATATGATGCAGTTAGGAACCGAGAATGGACTGATTTCTAGATTAGAAATCCAGAACGAGACATCAGGGAAGCTGTATAATGCAGCTTCAGAAGTGTAGCAACAGAAAACCTTCTGTGTTCAAGAAACTCGACCAGAGAAAATCCAATTCTATTCCATCAAAAATGTTACAAATAGATAAATAAGGGTGCACACCAGAATTACTAAAATACCCTTACAACACAAATATTACCACATAGGTCCCACACAAGGTTACAACATAACTACAACTCAGAAACACAAAATAACAGAGATTCCTAAAGAAATAGCAGTAAGATAACTATTTCCTAGAGCTCTTATGACTATCCATCCTATGATAGTAATTCAAAGCAGAGTGCTCCGCATCAGTCCTCCCTTCTTGAGAAGAACTCGCCCCCGAGTTGCTGGATAAGTAAAGAGGCTCCTCATAATCATAATAATCGTGCAAGTCAGCAACATTGAAAGTGTTGGAGATTCCAAACTCTTGAGGAAGGTCCTCCACATAAGCATTGGAGTTGATTTTCCTGAGGATTCTGTAAGGTCCATATTTCTTTGGTTGTAACTTGTTGTATGTACTCGCAGGGAACCTCTCTTTCCTTAGGAACACTATAACAAAATCCCCTTCTTTGAATTCCTTATGCCTCCTATGTAGGTCAGCAGCTTTCTTATACCTATCATTGGTTTCTTCTAACCTCATTTTCACCTTTTCATGGACATGGTGTACTTCCTCAGCCATGTGTTTGGCTGGGATACTCTTTTCAGAGGTCCAGAGCATGCTGAGGAACCTTAGTGTATACAATGGAAAATGGAGATTGGCCTGTTGCATTATGAGGAGCATTATTGTATGCAAATTCAGCCTGTGGCCAGGCATGATCCCACCTTTTAGGCTTGTCTCCACAGATACATCTGATCATGTTTCCAAGTGTCTTATTAAGAACCTCGGTCTGACCATCTATTTGAGGATGGGCTGTGCTACTAAAATTCAAGGATGTGTCAAACATTTTTCATAGGGTAAGCCAAAAGTGACTTAAAAATTTAGAGCCCCTATCTGATGTGATAGATTTAGGAACCCCATGAAGCCTTACAATTTCCCTAAAGAACAACCGAGCCACATGTGAAGCATCTAAAGTTTTTCTGCATGGGATGAAGTGTGCCATTTTTGAAAATCTATCAACCACCACCAAGACAGAATCAACTCCCCTGTGTGTTCTGGGAAGTCCAAGCACAAAATCCATAGCAAGATCTTCCCAGATATTGTTGGGAACTGGTAGAGGCATATATAGGCCAGTGTTCTACGATTGGCCCTTGGAGGTTTGGCAGGCATAACATTTTCTTACGTAGTTTTGCACATCCTTCCTTAGGTGAGGCCAGTAGTACTCCTCCTCCATCATAGCCATGGTCTTGTCTCGGCCAAAATGACCCTTAGTCCCCCACCATGAATACATCTTATAAGTTGTTCTCTTAGAGGTGTTTTGGGAATGCATAATCGATTCCCACAGAATAAATATTCATCACAAATGAGGAATTCTCTTGCCGGTTGTTTATGCAAGCATTTTTGCCACAAATCAGCAAAATCTTCATCTTTCTCATACAATTCCTTCAAATGTTCGAAACCCACAACTTCTTGTTGCAAAGTGAGCAGTAAATCAGCCCTCCTGCTTAAGGCATCAGCGACTTTATTACTATGGCCAGATTTATGCTTTAACACGAACGTAAATCTCTGGAGGAAAGTGGACCACCGAATATGCATTTTATTCAGATGCTTTTGAGTATTAAGGAACTTAAGAGCTTGATGGTCAGTGTACAAAATGAATTCTTTCTGAATAAGGTAATGCTCCCAATACTTAAGGGCGCGTACCACGGCATAGAACTCTTGCTCATAGGTTGACCACTTTCTTTTGACATCATTGAGCTTTTCACTAAAATATGACACTAGCCTACCTTCCTGAGTCAAAACAGCTCCAATTCCAATTCCACAAGCATCACATTCAACTTCAAAGAGTTTGTCAAATGAAGGTAGTGCTAATACCGGGGCTTCACACAACTTTTCTTTGATAAGCTGAAAACTAGTCTCTTGTTCCTTCTCCCATTTAAAACAGCCTTTCTTGAGGCACTCTGTAAGGGGAGCAACCACTGAGCTGAAATTCTGAATAAACCTCCTATAGAAGGTAGCTAAACCATGGAAACTCCTCACTTCTGTCACACTTCTGGGAGTGGGCCAATCTTTAATATCCCAAAAATAAAATTTGAGTCACCATAAATTCACACTTCTTCAAGTGAACGTAAAGTTTGTTCTCTTGAAGAGCTGTCAGGACTTCTTTAAGATGCCATAGGTGCTCTTCTTCACTCTTGCTATAAATCAAAATGTCATTAAAATAAACCACAACAAATCGACCTAAGAATGGTTTCAGTACCTGATTCATCATTCTCATAAATGTGCTGGGGGCATTGGATAACCCAAATTGCATGACTAGCCATTCAAACAATCCCTCCTTTGTCTTAAATGCGGTTTTCCATTCATCCCCAGGTCTAATGCGGATCTGATGATATCCACTTCGCAAGTCCAGCTTAGAAAACACTTGTGAACCTTCCAACATATCAAGCATATCGTCCAATCGCGGAATGGGGAATTTGTACTTAGCAGTGATCCGGTTAATGGCCCGGTTGTCAACACACATTCGCCAACTACCATCCTTCTTGGGCGTCAGTAAGCCCCTTCTTTAAAAGGTCTTCTACTTGCTCCCTTAAAACCTCACTTTCCTTTGGACTCATCCTGTAGTGGGGTAAATTTGGTAATGTGGCACCAGGTACTAAGTCTATTTGATGCTGTATCTCGCGGACAGGTGGCAATTGGTTAGGTAATTCGCTGGAAAACAGCTCATTAAAATTCTGCAAGACACTTTCCACTTTTCCTGGTAATCTTCTGATATCCTGTTGCTGAGGGGTCTCAGGTACAGCTTTCAAGAGAACCATATGCACTTCTTGGGACTCCATGATTGCTCTTTCAAACTCCCTTTCTGATTCCACAATGGTTAAGAAGGCTTTTCCCTCCACTTTGGAAGCTTTGGGATGAGGATTTTTGGTTTTAGAAGGAACCATTGCAATATTGTGCCCATTCCACTTGAACAAACATACATTGTCTTTCCCCTTATAGATAATACCTACATCATATTGCCATGGCCTACCCAAAACACACGAGTGGCATCAATGTTGATTACATCACAGGTTACCACATCTGAATAGTGTTTCCCAATGGAAATGGGAACCTTGCAAATTGCCTCTACCTTCTCACTTGGCCCCCACTTTACCCAGCCAATGGAATCAGGTGATGGGTGAGGTTCTGTGGTCAATTTCAAATGATCTACTAACTTTTTCGATATGAAATTATCACAACTCTCATTGTCCACTATTAAATTGCATACTTTTCCCCCAAGGCAGCATGAAGATTGGAAGATGTTGTGTCTTTAGGAAGCTTCTTCACGGGTTGGGGAGCATAACACCCTTTGAACAATTAAATTAATCATTTCTCCCTCATAATCTTCATCACCCGCAACTTCATAAAGTTCATCCTCATATTCTAACTCTCCCTTATCCTCCTCTGCCTCTTCCTCATCTTGTTCCACCAAGTTAACAGGTTTCCTGGTTGGACATTCATTGACTTGTGTCCCTGTTGACCACATCTATAACACTTCACAGTGTTGGTCTTGAAGTAGGGATTAGAAGTCTTGGACTTCGCTACTTGCTTCCCCTTTGTAAATCCACCCTCACTAGTTCCCCGTGAATCCTTTAGATCCCTAGGGGGAGGTTCAAAAGTGTTAGCCAGTGGGGCCTTGCCCTTTCCTGAATTGGAGCCGCCTTCACCCCACTTTCTCCTAGAATAGGTCCTCCTAGTCTCCTTGCTCTCCATCCATTCAGCTTTCAGGGCCATATTGCATGCTTCATCCACATTCCATAAGAGTTGAAGCCCAATTCTCTCCCTAATATTGTCTTTCAACCCTTCCAAGTACCAAGCAACTATTTGGTGTCCTGTTTCATTTAGATTGTTCCTGAGGGACAGCCTGTTGAACTCAGCAGTGTAATCCATCACAGAATTATCTCCTTGACTACACTCTTGATACATCTTGAACAAATTATGTTCATAAGTAGGAACCTAGCCATCAACTTCTATTTCATCTTTTCCCAACTCCGAATAGGGGACTTCATCTGTCTCCTCCTTTTCTGCTGAAGTTGGTCCCACCACACAGCAGCCCCACTCTTGAATTTCAAGGCTACCCATTTAACCATCTTCTCCTCCTAAACTTCCATGACTTCAAAGAATCTCTCTACCTAAGATAACCAATCCAGGAAGCCTTCTATGTGCAGATTACCACTGAATGTTGGTAAATCAGCCTTAATTCTATAATCCTCATTTCCACGATAGTGCTATGGCCTCTGGTTATTCTGTCTGTGTTGCCACATTGGTTCCTCCTCTGATTCAGAATCGTTCCCACCATGCTTTCGGTTGTTTCTGTGAGGAATTCCGAAGTGGGTTCCTTAGAACTCCACTCCTCTGGGTCGTTCGCACCGTTCTCCACGATGTACAGTAGGAGCTGCGTGATTCTGGGCTGCGTTAACACCAAGGGCAGCGATTAACTCCCTAATCTCCGTCAATTGCTGCTGCTGCTGTTGAATCGCTCTCCACAAAGTAGTTTCCCCACACTCGACGTCGTCAGGGCGAGCTCCTTCTCCATCACCGGCCATGGCAGGGCAAATCCCTTGCTCTGATACCACCTGATGCAGTTAGGAACCGAGAATGGACTGATTTCTAGATTAGAAATCCAAAACGAGACTTCAGGGAAGCTGTATAATGCAGCTTCAGGAGTGTAGCAACAAAAAACCTTCTGTTTTCAAGAAACTCGACCAGAGAAAATCCAATTCTATTTCATTAGAAATGTTACAAATAGATAAATAAGGGTTCACACCAGAATTACTAAAATACCCTTACAACGCAAATATTACCACATAGGTCCCACGCAAGGTTCCAATATAACTACAACTTAGAAACACAAAATAACAGAGATTCCTAAAGAAATAGCAGTAAGATAACTATTTCCTAGAGCTCTTATGACTATCCATCCTATGATAGTAATTCAAAGCAGAGTGCTCCGCATCATCATATAAGGTATTAGGTATGGAAATAGTGTTTAGGCTAGTGAGGAAGGTTTGATGGTGAGGTGAAAAATTTTGGAAGGATACTGAGCTCAAAGGGTATAAGGGCCTTTTCGTACACCCTCGGGTTCCTTTCCGTTTTGCAATAGGAAGAGAAAGATCACTATCTAAAATTTGTAGTTCAATGGGTTCACTCTGGGGAGAAATTTCAATGGACTCACTCTGAGAAGGAAGTTCAGAATTTGTATTTACCTTGGGATTCAGATTGGAGTCTTGAACTTGTGTCAGATCAGAAGTGGTTGCTTTCTTCTTTGAATACATCATCCCATATTTTCTATTATCACTATCAGTATTATCCGTAATCCTATCAGGGTCGGAATCGAACATAGAGTCGGGTTTAAATGGTTGGCTCGGAAGAGAAAATAGGGCGGACAAGTCAAAAAATTCCTTATCTTCAACACTTATTAACTCCCCCTGAAGATAGGGTTGGGAAAAATAAGGTTTCCCCTCTGTAAAGGTGACATTAGTGGATATATGGATTTTTTTGGTGGGAAGATGATAGCACTTATAACCTCGCTGAGTAGGAGAATATCCGATAAAGATGCATTTAATGGCACGAGGTTCAAGTTTCCCTCTTTGGTGACTATGGACATGGACATATGAAGTAGAGCCAAATATCTGAGGGGTGAGATGGTTAGTGGGATCGAACATCAGGATAGAATTGAGAGAGTTTCCATCGGACTTTTAGACTCAAGTACACGAGATGGTAACCGATTGATTATATAGGTAGATGTGAGAACAGCTTCCCCCCAATAGGATTTTGGTACATTTTGGTGAAAGAGAAGGGCTCTAGTAGATTTTAGGAGATGCCCATTTTTTCGATCTGCTACCCCATTTTGTTGAGGGGTATTAACACAGGAGGACTCATGGATAATACCCTTTTTCTGGAAATAAGAGGATAGAGTTTGATTGAAATAGTCTTTTGCATTATCAGAGCAAAATCGTTTGATTTTGGTACCAAATTGATTGTGTATCATGGAGAAAAAATTGGGTAGGATATGGCCCACATCAAACTTATGTTTTAGCAAAAATAATCAGGTTACTCTCGTACAATCATTAATAAAGGAAACAAACCACCGTGAACCAGATATATTAGGAAGGGGAGAGGACCCCATATATCACTATGAATCAACTGAAAAGGAGAAGTAGTTCTTTTATTAATGATAGGAAAAGAAACACGGGTATGTTTGGCAAATTCACATACATCACAATGTAAACTAC
>JASKGM010000010.1:1109956-1123076 GCA_034509205.1 Ceratonia siliqua | reverse complement strand
TATTTAACACTTGGATATTGATTTATGATATATAGGGATGTTATATATGTTTTGTTTTTTACTTTCCTTACTTTAAGCTGCATTTTAAGTATTATTTATTAGGACTATATAATTTTTAATATTTATTTATTAATGTATATAAACTCTTACAAGTTTACTCTTCCGAGTTTACTTAAACACACGAGTTTGACAACCTTGGACAAAGTCCAAAAAATAGGAAATACTACAAGAGTCCAGAAAATAGGAAATACTACAAGAGCCAAGAACATAGGAAACACCTAAAAGTAGGACTCTCCTAGTCAAAGTAGGACTAACTAACAACCTATCCTACTCAGCTTATTTGAATTCAAACTTATTTAGAAACAGAATGAAAACAACTAAACAATTTCTCCTAGACCTTGAACACTGTAGTTGACTAATAGCTGTATTCACAGCTACTCCATAAAAGCTGTAATATTCTTCTCGCAGTAAAAATAGAGAGTTTTGCAGTATGTGTTACCTATCCATAACACACCTTAGAAATTATGTGTCTTTCTCTCTCTCCTGTCTCTTATTTTACAGAGGTGGGCACGTGGAGGATACAGGAGAGACAGTTAGTTAGGCTGGGGTCGTTAAATAATGGGGATTGGTATGAAAGATGCGGGCTGTTATTTTGAGAGATTGTGTGGGGCCTAGTCTTGCACTATAGGATTGTGGCCTAGTCTCTGGCTAGGATTGCTATTTTCTTTCTGCTGCATATTTTCTGCTAGATTTTCTTTCATTTTCTAGCTGTTCGGGTGCTGTAATTGAGTTAGGAGCTTAGTTCCTAGTTAGTTAGATGAATTCCACGTTATTGGACAACACTTCTTGGTTGAAATGGATATGACTGCGTTCTTCAGTATGCTACATTCCAAAAGGAAGAGCATTCCAAACCCCTAGTTAGTTAGATTGGCAAACTATTTTTCCCAGTGGAAGTTTGATGTTAAGCACATTAAAGGAAAATGGAATTTTCCTTGCGATTTTCTTTCAAGACCAACAGAATTCAACCCTAGTCACCTCCTCTTTCCTGTGTACATGGTTTTGCCAGGTGACAAACTACCTTGAGAGGGGCAGAGAACAACATTAGTCACTAGTTTTAAAGACAAAATAGTAAAGCCTTCAACACTGAATGCCTTCATGAGAATTTTGGGTTTTGAATTAAAGTGATGTAAATTTAACAGAGCCTTAGGTTTTGAATGGGAATTGAGTGGACAAAATCTGCTTGTTGCTAGTCTGCATGTTAAAACAGTTGTGATCACTGGGTTAGTCTCTCTTTTCTGCTGTTAGCTAGTTCTCAATTTAGTCAATATTATCTTGCGTGGAAAGACTGACTAATCTAGTCATATTATTCTTCTTTGTTTTAAATGTTTTGTTGTATACACTCCTTTGTAGCTCCTATAGTGCATGACCGAAATCTTTTTCTGGTGAGAAATATTTTAACCTTGAGAATGAGCTATTTACTTTCAAAGATGATTAGGATTTACGGGGGCTGAGCTACCTGCAATGATCAAATTTACTTGGGTAAAAGTATGGAAACACTAAATGCTTGTATGAAAACATACTCTGATGCTGATATTGGGTTTTCAATTGATTGAAATTTCTCCAGGCCAGGCCTTAGGTCCTGTATGGATATTTGGATGAATGAGGCTGGTTATCCGTTATCTACATATTCTGAAAAATGGGACCTCACTAGTTAACACTGTTATTCTCTGGGCTACTTTTCAATTTAGTATTTTTTATTAAAAAATTTCCAATTGAAAAATTAAGTCATTCTTGTCATTTGTAATGGACGCCACTTTTGTTTAAAATCGTTATAATGTCAATAGATGTTTCACATATTCCTTGAAGCCTCTACTATATAACATCATTACATTTGGATTTTGCTATGTAAACTTTCCAATCCAACCATGACTATTAGTTATATCCTTGCTCGGCAATTAGGATTTTGTTGTCTCGATCATGGTGGAGAGTAAATAATTTATTGACATCCTGATTCTAAAATTTTATATTTAAACATTAAGGGAAAATTATTCATTGGACACCAAAGTCCTACATGGTGCCCCATGGGCACCATATTCCTCTATGGCACCAAGGTACTATTCATCTTTTTTTCTCCCTTTTTTCCCTCTAAAAACTGATTTTTCAGTTATAAAAAGTGGTTATTCTATTATGAAAAATGGTTATCCAATTATAAAAAGTGATTATACCATAATAGAATGACCACTTCTTATAATTAAATAACCATTTTTTATAAAGGGTAAAAAAGGAAAAAAAAATGAATACCTTGGCACCATATAGGAATATGGTGCCCATGGGGCACCACGTAGGAATTAATTAATAATTTTCTCAAAGATTAAACATCAAATAAGCTGTATTTCCATAACATGAGCCTGATTTTGCTATAGATGAGGCTTTAAGATCTACAACAATTTCTACCTTGTCTAACACTGACAATTTTCATTCTTATTTCTTTTTGTAATTATTTCTTAATTTGTTGATCCCATTTGAGATAGTGTGTCTATGGACTTTACGTCACTTCTGCAGGAGGTTACAAAGGGGATAAAGATGGTTATGCGATTCCTGCTGGGACTGATGTCTTCCTATCTGTGAGTACAAATATTTGTGATACCTTGTTTCATCGTATGAAATTGGACATTAGAAATGCACGAATTTTTTGGATTAGGGTCCTCATGTTTTATACGAACATGACAAGATCCTCTTATGTAAATTAGAATTGCACATTTGTTTTACAATTTATCAAAAACCATGAAAGTACCACTTGGTAACTCATATCTCTTCAATTGAAATTACACTTCTTTTAGTTCTTCTTTTTCTCCTCTTAGCTTCCTTTTTGCATTATAATCTCCACCCATTCTCAGTCAACAACAAAACCATGGTTAAGAACTAAACCTTCTTTTTGAAACCCTTTAAGAGAAAAGGAAATGATGGTTCTTAATATCTGGTTTTTACCATATATAATATTGGAGAACGACTGCTTGGGTAAAACAATGGATGTCGTGTCACTCACAAAGCATACCCACAAACAGCTTTCCTCATTTTAAAACATCCATAAAAATGGTACAAGAACGTGCGCCTTCAGAGGTAAATAAAATTAAAAATTAGAGTAAATGATGCCACGCTCTCAAACCATTAAAAAAAACTTCAGTCTGACTTACAAAGTTTTGCCAAAATAGGGGGTGATTCTGCGAGAGATGACTTTAGAAGTTTATATTTATTGGGTACTAAGATTATTTTGGAATTTCATAATTAGGTTTTTGTTTATTTATTTTGGAATTTCATAATTAGGTTTTTGTTTATTTCAATCCTCTGCTAATTAGGGATTTCACGGTTTCTTGTTATGTTAGAGACAAACTACTTTCTGATTTTACGTATAGAATCTTACACAATTAAAAACAATTAGTCTTGGTAGTAGATGCATTGTGGAGCGTTTCAAGTTCCTCTCCTCTCCTGTAGCTGCAACTAGTGTTTTTTTTTTTCTTTCTGAATCCTCCATCTAGTTCTATGGCTGTTTTAGTAAGACACATTCATTTATATATAAGCTCATAATATCTTTGTTTCGCACTATGTTCATTTTACATATGATGATAGTATGGCTGTTCAATTTTTCGTAATCCAGGTATATAATCTCCATAGATCTCCATACTTCTGGGACTCTCCTCATGACTTTGAACCTGAGAGATTTCTGGTGCAAAGAAAGGATGAAAAAATTGAAGGATGGGCAGGTTTTGATCCATCTCGAAGTCCTGGAGCCTTGTATCCAAATGAGGTTTCTTCCTGATCCCTAACTTTCTTGAAGCATAATTCATTCTTGAATATAATAGACAATATCTGCACTCATCAGATTATATCGGATTTTGCGTTCTTACCTTTTGGTGGTGGACCACGAAAATGTGTTGGCGACCAATTTGCTCTCATGGAGTCGACTGTAGCATTGGCTATGTTGCTGCATACTCTTGAGGTGGAATTGAAGGGAACTCCCGAATCGGTGGAACTAGTTACTGGGGCAACTATCCACACAAAAAATGGATTGTGGTGCAAATTGAGGAAGAGATATGATTTACAATGACATATTTTACAGTGTAACATAATACTTTTACCAGTGCTGTATATTTTCTGCTTTTTAAATGAAAAGATGAAAACAAATGCAGCTAAAAAATACCAAGTATCTCACTATTTTGCTTTTAACTTTTCATATTTACGCTGCACAGAAAACCAAGAACGTTCGCGGTTGAGTGAAAAAATAAGGTGATGCTCAAGCGTTTGACTTTATGGTAACTTCTAGGAGCTATTTTTCTTGTCAGTGTGTTAATGTGAATTTTCTACAAGTATTCAATAAGGATGTATTGAGATTTATGCCATTAGCCTGTAATATTGTGGGATCAAGGAATCGTGATAAAAACAGTTCTCTCACACACTTTCTCTTTCTATTCGTCTCTCTACATGGGGGCTTCCTTCCAATACCCGTATCCCATTTTGACTTCTAAGTAATCCGTCAAGAAACTTACAAGTTGAAATGAATACTGAAGGAAGGAAGTTGTAGGCCATGGTTTGTGTTATGACCCTCAAGTCAATATTATGGACCTTTCAATTCTTAGCTAATTTTGTTAGAATAAATATATTTGTATACTATTTTTTTTCATTTTTCTTACATATTCATTTTTAACTACTGATATAATATAAAATAATAATGATGATAGATTATAGATAATAATATAATATATCAATAGTTAAAAGTAAAAGTGTAAGAAAGGCGTACAAAAAAGTAGTGCATATTTCATTATTCATTTTGTTATTAGTTAATTATGTTGTTTCAATTAATTACTATTTTGTAGCCATTGACTTAATGCTGAGTTTGACTTAGACTCTAGTGAGGTTTAGTGTATTTTTGTTGAATTCCCTATAATTCACATGAATCTGACTGCCATCCTTTTTTTAACCAAAACAATAGGCGAAACAAGTGGAGAAGTAATGGGTTGAATCACTCCAAAATTTAGCATTTTCTTAGCTAATAAACTTCTCAACTACATCCTTTTGTAATAAAAGAGATATGTAGTTTCTTGTGTAGTGGGTAGAGGTGACAAAATTGGTCAAATCTGAAAAATAATAGGGTTGGGTTACCAAAATATTGACCTCAAAAAAATTGGCCTTTTTTGGCCCAACCTGATGTGGCTCGTGGCCTGCTTGATTTGGCCCAAAGGGCCAACCAAAAAATTTTAAATAAAAATTAGGTGGAAAGAGTCTGTAATTTGATTTACAGAGTTCATTTCAAGTTGTCTCCTTTATGCGTATACGTTATCATAAACTACATACATAGATTTGTATTTTTTTTTTATTATTATCATTACTATTTTTCTCACTGTAAACCTTAAAGCCTTTACATCTTGTTTTTTTGGCAGGAAGCAGAAGGGTTAGGTTAGCTCAACACTTTTGTTCCCAACTCCTTATTCAAACTACCAATCGTAGATAATAAAAGCTCTACTATCCCAATCTTTTTCCTTAGGTTGCTGTTAAATAGAGATAGTGCTCTCTAACCATTGAATAACCTAGAAACTGTACTCTCTAAATTTAATTTTGCAGACAAGGGTGCGTCTTGTTAAAAATAAAAGAGCTATGTTAATTAACCATAATTATTTAAACAATTTTTTAAGACAGTTGCATGTAAAACAACTATTTTCCAGACAAGTGCGTCTTGTAAAAAATAAAAGATGTTGTGTTATATTAACTACTATAATTTATACAACTGTTAAAGATGTTGTGTTATATTAACTATTATAATTTATACAATTGTTTTAAGATAGTTGCGTCTAAAATAAATGTTTTCCAAACTGGGATGCGTCTAGTAAAAAATAAGAGGTGTGTTAATTAACAACAGTTATTTAAACAACTATTTTAAGATAGTTGCATCTAAAAAAACAATTATTCAGACAGGTGCATATTGGGAAAAAAAAAAGAGGTTGTGTTAAATTAACTATTGTAATCTATACATCTATTTTAAGGCAGTTGCATCTTAAACAACTGTTCCACATCCAGGTGTAGATGGTAAAAAATAAGAAGCTGTGTTAAATTAAAAACAATTATTTACTTAACTATTTTAAGACAAATGCGTCAAAAACATCTCTTTTTCATACAAGGTTGTGTTTGTTAAAATATAAAATTGGCTGTGTTAATTTATCAACTGTTATTTAAAAAAACTACTTTAAGACAGTTGCGTCTAAAACAACAATTTTTCAGACAGTGCGTCTGGGAAAAAATAAGGGAGGCTTTGCTAAATTAACTACTATAATTTATATAACTATTTTAAGACAATTGTATGAAACAATTATTTTGTAGACAAGTGCGTCTGGTAAAAATACGAGGATGTGTTAAATTAATAACTATTTTAAGACAGTTGCATAAAAAACAATTGTTTTGTAGATAAGGTTGCATATAGTAAAAAATAAAAGAACTATCTTAATTAACTATTGTTATTTAAACGACAGTTTTTTAAGACAGATGCATCTAAAACAAATATTTTCCAGACAGTTGTGTTTGGGGAAAAAATAAAAGGCTTTGTTAAATTAACTACTGTAATTTAAACTACTATTTTAAGATAGTTACATCTAAAACAACTGTTATGCAAATAGGTGTGGTTGGTAAAAAATAAACGAGGCTATGTTAAATTACCAACAGTTATTTATACAACTGTTGCATCAGAAACATATCATTTTCATATAGGATATAAAATTGGCTGTGTTAAATTCTTAACTATTATTTAAAAACTACTTTAAGATAGTTGCATATGAAACAACTGTTTTGCAAATACTGATGCGTATAGTAAAAACTGAAAAAAAAATATCTTAAATTAACAAATGCTTTTTAGAGAATTGTCTTAAGACAGTTGCATATGAAAAAATTGTTTTACAGAGAGAAGTTGTCTAGTAAAAAATAAAATAGACTCTAGTAAATTAACATAAGTTTTAAGACAATTCTGTCTAAAAAAAATGTTTTGTAGACAGAGTTGCTTCTGGTACAAAATAAGAGGCTTTGTTAAATTAACAACTACTATTTAAAGAGCTGTCTTATGACAATTGTGTCTGAAACAACTGTTTTGGAGAAATGTCTTACAGAAATCGTGTCTTAAACGACTATTTTGCATAGACAGGGGTACCTTTGTTGCAACAAAAAAAAAAAGAGGTTATGTTAAATTAACATTTGTTATTTGAACAGCCTTTTTAAGAAACTTTTGGCTAAAATATCCCTCTTTCAGACAAGGTTGCTTTTGTTAAAACATAAAAGTGGATGTGTTAAATTAACAAATGGTATTTAAACAACTATTTTTAGCAATTTTGTCTGAAACGATTGTTTTCCAAGCAAAGGTGCATCGATTAAAAAAATAAAAGAGGAAGTGTTAAATTAATTACTGTTATTTAAACACCTATTTTAAGACAGTTGCGTTTGGTAAAAAAATAAGAGGATGTGTCAAATTAACAACTATTATTTAAATAACTATTTTAAGATAGTTGGGTCTGAAACATCTCTTTTGAAAACAAGGGTGTGTTTGTTAAAATATAAAAGATGCTGTGTTAAATTAACAACTGTCATTTAAGAAACCGTTATAAGACAATTACATATGAAACGGTCGTTTTCATACTGGGTTGCATTGGGTAAAAAATAAAAGATTGTGTTAAATAAGCAAATGTTATTTAAAGAACTGTTTTAACATAGTTGCATCTGAAACATCTCTTTTGCATACTGGTGTGCGTTTGTTAAAATATAAAAGTGGTTGTGTTAATTTAACAGTTGTTTCAAGATAATTGTGTCTAAAATGATTGTTTCACAGATAGGGTTGCATCGGTTAAAATACAAATGAGCCTGTGTTAAATGAACAAGTGTTATTTAAGCAAGAATTTTAAGCTAGTTGCATCTAAAACAAAAATTTTACAGACAAGTGCGTCTGGGAAAAAATAAAACAGGCTGCATTAGATTAACTATTATAATTTATACAATCGTTTTAAGAAAAACTGTATGAAACAACTATTCTACAGGCAAGTGCATCAGGTACAAATACAAGAGGTTGTGTTAAATTAACAGTTGTTTTAAGACAGTTGCGTCAGAAACAACTTTTATGCAAACATGGTTGCGTTTGGTAAAAAGTAAAAGAAATGTGTTAATTAACTACAATTATTTAAAGAATAGTTTTAAGATAGTTGCATTTAAAACAACTATTTTCCAAACTGGTGTATTTGGATAAAATAAAAGAGAATGTGTTAAATTAACTACTATAATTTATACAACTATTTTAAGATAGTTGCATATGAAACAACTATTCTGCAGACAGGTGTGGATAGTAAAAAAATAAAAGAGTTTGTGTTTAATTAACAACAATTATTTACACAACTATTTTAAGACAATTGCGTGAGAAACATCTCACTTTCAGACAAGGTTAAAATATGAAATTGGCTGGGTTAAATGACAACTGCTGAGGCTATCAAATTAAATCTCTAACTAACCGATTCACCAAATAACTATAGTATAAAAGATACACCAAGTCGAATCCTTGGATCACTTTGATTAGGTAATCAAATTAGCACAAGAACAGAAAAATGGGGTTTATAACAGATAATAAAATAGCAGTAATGAGAATAATAAACAGAAATTGGAAATAACCAATTCAAGGGAAATAACCAGTCTTGATTTTAATTCATCCTTGATCACTAAAGAGTCTTTCAAGCAATAATCCAGTTCTTGATTTTTAGAACATATTAAGAAGCGTCAATATAATTCTTGACTTCACCATTGAATAAGCATCCACGATTTAGTTAATCAGGGTTAGATAAATCAAGCTCTCAAACACCATCTTAACCTAAAAACCAAAACCCAATCAAGCTAAACAACTCATCAATTGGTTTTGATGCCTTATTCAGTCTCTACAAATCTCTCTTGATACATGATAACTACGCAGCTGTCATGTGAATATTCCAAGAAAATTAAGCAACTTAATCAGAATCTGAAAAAAAGGGAGAATACTTGATAAATGCTTGAACTGTAAAATATTTAAACTAAGATATCAAAATTAAACATCAAGACTGTCAATCCCTAAGATTGATTAAAGATTTTAGCCCTCCATTAACAAGAAGGATGAGTTTACAAAGGAATAAAGTGAAACCCTAGACAGAACAGAGAGTAGAACCAGCCAGAGGCAATGGAACAGTGTATTTAGATACCTTAGCTGCTGGAAATGTTCTACAACATCTAAATATATATAAAACCCTAAACCACTAATTACAAGTCTGCCCCTAGGTCAAAGTGTCTCCCAACTGTCTAACCAGACCATTAGATGAATTTTAGGGCAAGAGTATGAGCAAAACGCAGCAGTTTTAATAAGTGGTATGCAAAAGAAGACTTCCAGTGGCAGCATTCCAGCTCTAAATTCCAGGTTGAATTTGACTCACAAAACATCCGAATTAGCCTTGGAATTCTTCATCGAAGTTGAAAGTTATGGCCAAAATACAGAAGCAATGTAAAAGCTCCAATAATGTTGAAATATATCATTAAACCCAATTGGAGCTCTAACTCATAAAATGTGACCAAACCCAATAATTTAAGCACATGAGAAGATTAAAAGACTGAATGTGAGGCTAAACTAATATATAGAAATTGTGTTTATCATTAAACTATCAACTGTTATTTAAAAAACTGCTTCAAGACAGTTACGTTTGAAACAGATGTTTTGCAAACATGGGTGCATCTGGTAAAAAATAAAGAGGATGTCTTAAATTAATAAGAACTTTTTAGAGAATTGTCTTAAGACAGTTGCGTTTGAAAAAATTGTTTTACTGATTAGGGTCGTTGGGTAAAAAATAAAAGAGGATATAATAAATTAAGAGCTGTTTTAAGACAATTACGTCTAAAACAACTATTTTGTAGACAAGGTAGCATTGGGTAAAAAATAAGAGGCCTTGTTAAATTAACAACTACTATTTAAATAACTATTTTAAGACAATTGTGTTTGAAACAACTATTTTGCAAACATGGGTGCATTTGGTAAAAAATGAAAGAGGCTTTGTTAAATTAACAATTGCTATTTAAAGAATTGTCTAACAGCAATTGCATCTGAAATGGCTGTTTTTAGAGACAGGGGTGCGTATGGTTAAAAAGTAGAAGAGGCTATGTTAAATTAACAACTATTTTTTGAACAACCTTTAAAGACAGTTTCGTTTGAAGCATCTCTTTTGTAGACAAGGGTGCGTTTGTTAAAATATAAGTGGCTGTGTTAAATTAATAAATGTTTTTTAAACAACTATTTTGGGACAATTCCATCTGAAACGACTGTTTTCAAGACAAAGATGCGTTGTGTAAAAAAAAAAAAAGTTGTGTTAAATTAACTGCTCTTATTTAAACAATGTTTCAAGACAGTTGTGTTTGAAACAATTATTTTATAGACAGCTACGTCTGGTAAAAGACAAAAGAGACTGTGTTAAATTAATTATTATTATTTAAAGACAGTTGCATCTGAAACATCTCTTTTACAAATAGGGATGCATTTGCTAAAATATAAAAGAGACTGTATTAAAATAACAACTGTCATTTAAGCAACAGCTATAAGATGGTTGCAATTGAAACGACCATTTTCAGACAGGATTGCATTGGGTAAAATATAAAAGAGGATGTGTTAAATTAACTACAATAATATATATAAATGTTTTAAGGCAATTGCATCTGGAACAACTGTTTTCTATATTAGGGTGTGTCTGGTAAGAAATAAAATAGCTGTGTTAATTAATAAAAGTTATTTAAACAACAAGTTTAAGAAAGTTGCCTCTAAAACAACAATTTTCCATACAGGTTATATGAGAAGAAATAAAAGAGGCTGTGTTAACTTAACAATTGTTATTTAAACAAATGTTTTGCATCATAAACAACTATTTTGCAGACAGTGTTGCGTCTAGTAAAAAATAAAAGAGTTGTGTTAATTAAATGCAATTATTTAAACAACAGTCTTAAGATAGTGTCATCTAAAACAACTATTTTTCATACATGTGTTTCTGGGAAAAATATAAGAGGCTGTGTTAAATTAACTATTGTAATTTATAAAATTGTTTTAAGACAGTTACATCTAAAATAACTATTCTGTAGACAAGTGGGACTGGTAAAACAAAAAAGAGGCTGTGTTAAATTAACAATAGTTATTTACACAATTTTTTAAGACTGTTGGGTCAGAAACATCTCCTTTTAAAACAGAGTTATTTTTGTTAAAATATAAAATTGGCTATGCTGAATTGTCAATTGTTATTTAAAAAATTGCTTTAAGATAGTTACGTCTAAAATGACTGTTTTGCAAATATGGGAGCGTCTGGTAAAAAATAAAAAGGATGTCTTAAATTAACAAATGCTTTTTAAAGAATTATCTTATGATAGTTGCATTTGAAAAAACTGCTTTACGAACAGGGGTCATTTGGTAAAAAATAAAAGATGCTCTTGTAAATTAATAGGCGTTTTAAGACAGTTACATCTAAAACAACTGTGTTGTAGACATGTCATGCTCCATTTTAGGACATGTGACCGGCGTAGGGAATTACCTTTCAGGTAATAACCTACCAGCCTAAAATACTAATGCAATAAATGCCATTCATAATCATCCTTAAATGAGTGATAAAGCTGAAATACCATTTCATAAAAATAGTTCTAAGTTAAAAATTTATTAGAAATTTCGGCAGAGTTTTCCCTGAAATATGGACTATCCCAGGGTACAAATCTGCAAAACAGTAAGGTGGACATGCCCACCATCATCCAGAAGCCTCAGTGGCTTATCAAAAAAGCAGTAAATAGTCCATCATGGACTGTATATTCAAATTACACAAAATTATGCAATTTATATCTACAAACCATGAAGATAAACAAAAACACAAATAAACTCTATCCAACATCTGTTCACTAATCCTCAAGTAAACTCCAATATTTACTACTCAGATGGTTCCCTACCAAGTCAATCAGCAGGTTCAAAAGGTGCAGGCGGAGCTGAAGGTAATTCCCCAATCTGTTGATCTGAAAATGTTAAAGTGAGGGGTGAGTCCACCGACTCAGTGAATAGGAAATCAAACTTACCAATTGACACATAAACCCCATCATGTAACGTGCATTACCACTAAAATAATATGAAATCTTATTTTATTACTCTTAAACATAATAAGCACCTAATGCACATTACATTCAGGAAAGAAAATAATTCTTACTTCATAATCATATTTTACATAACATGAAATTTGAAATAACAGTGTATCCAGTAGTACTTTAATCAAAATATAATTTCCTAGGATCCATCAATATATAGGGGAGAACCTAAACTAAGAAAACAGTGTCCCCACTCTAGAGGATAAATCTCAACTAGAAGGTAACCCGATCCTCACCTTCGAGAACTGCACTCACCGAAGGGAAACTAAATTTTTCGTTCTCTTCCGGGCATTCTCATCCGGAGGAACCATTCACAATAACACTCAATCTTCTGTCAGGAACTACACTCACTGACAGAAGTACCCTTTATCAGGAACTGCCCTCAACTGATAAAGGTTGCGACCTAGGTGCACCTAGTGGTTCTACCACCACTCTACTACGGATCCCAGATTTACAGTTCTAAATTTCTTTCATAATTCTCATACCATTCATACTTTCAAAATATCAAAATCCAGATATTTTTCATACTGTGAAATATAATAATAAATTTCACAGATATACATATATATCACTTTCTCAACTTCCTCAAATCCATACTCAAATAAAATTATTTATCACCAGATAAAATTTAACAGTTTAGGCATCAAGAGGTAAGTAAGAATCCACTCACCGCTAGATTAAGAGTTGATATCCAATTCTACACCAACCTCCTTGCATTACTGAGTTAGGTCTAATGAAGTTGATTTCAATGCTCCTATGCCATAATCAACCAAGGATGCTTTAGTCATCCTAGACTTCAACTAAGCCTTAATTATACCTTACAAATATAATTTCTTCATTTTTCTATAAAGGAATTGATGTGAGCAGCCCAGGAGTAGGTGCACCTGAGAAGCATGAAGATTCTTTGAATATCCCAAGTGGTCCAATGACA
>JASKGM010000010.1:1075054-1085999 GCA_034509205.1 Ceratonia siliqua | reverse complement strand
AGGGCATCAAAGCATTCCTTGGTGTCCCCAACAGCTAACTCCATCTTGGAGATGCGGGTTTCCCACGCTGCCAAGACGTCTTGGGATTTCTCCTCGCCCTTCTTGGAGTGAGTCTTGTCCCTCCCCCTTGGAGGCGTTGGCGTTCTTTACTTCCGATGTCTTGTCACTTGTCACAGCTAGCTATAAATCGAGGCTCTGATACCAACTGTCACGACCTTACTAAAGCCACGAGTAGGAGCTGTGCGGCACTTAGTTAGAACACTCCCCTTGGTTGCTAACTAAATCAATCTTTCCCAACACACCTCTTAGAAGAGGCTAAGAGACTAAAGCTAGCAAATAGACGAAAAAACTTGGAGAAGGCTAGAGAACTCTTATTATCAAGAATTTGAAGAACTTGTGAGATGCCTTACAAATGAGGGGGGGGGGGGAGGGGTTTATATAGGCCTCCTCCCCAAAATGGATGGTTAGGATCGATTCAATCCAACGGTGTACAATTAGTATCTAGAGCATTCTAGTCTACTAGAATTTACAAGACTTCTCCATGCTACTCTAGAGAATTCTAGAGAATTCTACTATGTACAAGAAGCTACAAGAATATACAAGAGTTACCTAGAAAACGCTAGAGCCTTCTGGAACTTTCTGGACGGTTTGCATGGATACTTGCTTACTGGGCGCCATATCGTATCTATGCAGTGTCTGTATGGCACTGATGTGGCGGGATGTGACATTGAGCTTTTAGTGTAACCTAATTTCTCATTATAAATAGACACATAGGGAACCTGACAGCACAAGTTAGTGATCCCATTCATTTCCTTTTTCTTTCTTACTTTATTACATGGTATAAGAGCCTTTCGCTAAATTTTTCTAGCTACCTAAAACTTTAATTTCCCTAAATTCTCTTTAGTCCCTTCACCCTTTCTGACTGGTGCCTCCATTCGTTGACCGGCAACTCTCTGATCGGCGTCTCCCTCATTGGCATGGGCCAAGGACGCGCGTTTGAAGTTGTTCGCTGTTGTGGTAGACGTTTTGGGTTGATGGTGGTTGTACAAGGCTCGCCGACAGTTGAACCACGTTGTTGGTACAACAAACTCGCCAGTGATGGCGATAGCCGATGGTGATTGCTGGGGTTCGTCATTGGAGGCCTATATGACATGATTTGAAGGCTGGTTGTGTGAATTTGGACGCTGTGATTTCTCAAAGTACATTGTCGGCCATTTTTTGGGTTACAGGAGCTCCGGTTTCCTGCGAATAGTGATCAACTGTCCTTGGGTGTGTTGTTCAAGTGTGGCTGTTTTGGTGTTCTTTTTGGCTGTGTTTGGTGATTTCTTTGTGGCTAAATTTTGATATTTAGATTATTTGTTGCATTTGCTTATTATTTTTGGGTAAAACCTATTTTATTGTCTTTTGTATCTTTGTAATCATGGCTGACGCCCATTCAGAAATCAATCATGTTGCTTTTGGGACAAGTGAGAAAGACGGTTGGTGTCCGAATTAATTCCGGCGCCCACTAAAATTATCGATAAAAAATAAGAGGGTCCTCAGAACCATCCCCAATAGAGGAAAGCTGTCGAAATGTTTATGTACAGTGTGGAGATGGAAGAGCATTTGACTAGCAATATCCCACAAGATGAGGCATCTCGGAAGAAATGGATCCACGAGGATTAGCGTCTTTATGGTCTGATTAGGTAGATTTGAAGCTCGTGTTGAGAATATTATTACTCATTGTTATATAGTCAAAGATCTCTGGAACTATTTGGAGTCATTATACTCAGGCAAGGAGGATTTGTCGCAAATTTTTAATGTTCAAGAATTCCATATGGCAGACTAGAAAGATACTTCCTTAACCGATCACTTCGCCCAGTTTAAGAAAGTTTATGAGGAGCTTAATAACTTTCTCCCAATTACTAGTGATGTCTAGGAAATGCGGGAAAAGTGCGAGCAGTTGGTGGCTATGTGCTTCCTTACCAATCTGTGTGATGAGTATAGCGTAGCCAAATCCCAAATTCTGACTGGCTCTGACAATCTGAAATTGCAGGATGTGTATTTTCGTCTTCTTCCAACGAATAGAGAATCTTCTAAGAATGTGACTAGCTTGGGTGGCACCTTTACCTTTTTGGGGACCAACAACCGAGGTGGTTCCCAAGGTAGCTGGATTGGTGGGAGAGACTCGGGAGATTCTCGTATTACATGTAACTACTGTAAGGAATAGGGTCATATCAAGCGTAATTGTCCCAGACTTCTTGTTAACTAGTAGCAGGTTGCCAATACAGTAGTTTCAGAGACTAATCCACTGGGCAAACCTAAGACCATTACCTTGATTGTTGATGAGTATGTGTAGTATGCTTAGTTCCAAGCCGCTTAGTCCTTTACACAATCTTTTGCAAATGTGGTTCAGAGAGGTACTTTCACTAATTGTCTCTTGTCTATTCTCAGTGGCTGGGTCATTGACTTAGGTGCCACTGATCATATATTGGCAACACAGATATTTTGAGTTCATTTTCTCATTCGTCCCAATTACCTAATGTCACTTTAGCAAATGGTTCATCAACTCTAGTTCTTGGGAGTGGTACAACTCATCCCACACCATCCATCCATTTATCCACTTTGTTAATCTAAATTCCCATTTAATTTGATTTCTGTGAGTAAGATCACCCGAGCCCTTCAATGTAGTATCGAATTTTTCCCTAACCCTTATTTATTTCAGGATCTTGGGATGAGGTGGATTATTGGTAGAGGACGCGAATCAAAATGGTCTGTACATCCTAGAGTGCCCACCGTCTTCCACACCATCTTTCATCGCCTACTCCAGCACCACATCACCCTTGGATCTTCACTGCCATTTTGGTCATCCCTCTCTTCCAGTTTTGAAAAAATTATGTCCTAGTGTAGGGTTTGTGTCTCAATTAGAATGTGAATCCTACCAGTTTGCTAAGCATTGCTGGGTTTCATTTCCTTTGCATGTCAATAAACGAGCTTTAGCTCCCTTTGATCTTGTCCATTCAGACATTTGGGTCCTTGTCCCGTTGTGTCCAAAACTGGATTTTGATACTTTGTTACTTTTTTTGATGATTATTCTTGTGCAACTTGGCTTTATTTAATAAAGAACCGTTCTGAAGTGTTTTCGATCTTTTCTACTTTTTATTCTGAAATACAAACACAATTTCATGCCCTGATTAAGGTTTTACACAGTGATAATGCTAAAAATTACTTTTTATCTTCATTTACTTCATTTTTTACTCATCATGGCGTTTTATATCAGTCTTCTTGTAGTATTACCCCTCAACAGAATGGTGCTTTCGAATGTAAGAATAGTCATTTAATGGAGGTTGCCAGTACGTTTTTGTTTCGTATGAATGTTCCTAAAGTTTTCTAAGTTAATGTTGTCTCTACTGCTTGTTTTTTGATTAATTGTTTATCCTCCTCTGTGTTTGATGGTTAATCCCCTACTCTTTTACTTCCGTCTCACACTTTGTTCCCTCTTCCTACTCATATATTTTGTTGTACTTGCTTTGTTCATGATGTGCGTCCCTGAGTGTCTAAGCTTGATTCGCGCTCCTTGAAGTGTATTTTTCTAGGGTATTCTCGATCTTAAAAAGGTTATCGTTGTTTCTCTCTTACTTAGGTCACTATATTGTCTTTTCCGATGTTACTTTCTTTGAGTCCTCCCCTTTTTAGTATGAGTAGCCTATGTCCTATGACCTCACTGATGATTTTCTACTCTATCAAGTCCATCCCATCAAGCTTATTCTCGAGCCACCCGCCCCTCGTCCTCCGATTACTCAAGTCTATTCGAGTTGACCTTGCCTTTTTGAACCTACCCAAACCCTTGCACAACAGGATGTACCGACTGTATCGTTTGAGAGTCTGAATCCAAGTCGCTATTGCCGTTCTCGTCTCCAGACCCGAGTCTTGATGTCCCCATTACTTTCTGGAAAGGTAAACGTTCTTGCACCTACCCATCTCTTCCTTTGTAATGCTATAACCATTTGTCCTTTACTTCTTAGTCTTTTGTTGATTCCCTTGATTCTGTTCCTATACCTAAAACTGTGAGGGAAGCCTGTGCCCATGATTGATTGACCTCTGCTATGAGGGAAGAAATGTCTGCTCTTGACCAGAATCATACTTGGGACCTTGTCTCTTTTCCCCCCGAGTAAACAGGTTGTGGATTGTAAGTAGGTCTATACAATGACTTATGGCATTGACTACTTCGAGACCTTTTCTCTTGTTGCCAAATTAGCCTTCGTGCCTGTTTATCTCTTTGGCTACTGCCCGTCATTGGCCCATTCATCAATTAAATGTTAAGAATGTGTTTTTGCGTGGTGATCTCCAGAAAGAGGTATATATGAAGCAACCACCTGTGTTTGTTGCTTAAGGGGAGCATGGAAAAGTCCGTTGCTTACGGAAGTCTCTATATAGGTTGAAACAATCATCCCACGCTTGGTTTGGGAGGTTGATTTAAGTGGTTCTTGAGTTTGGCTTGAACCGCAGTTATGATCATTCAGTGTTCTGCTAACAATCCAGTGCTAGGTGTATTATGATGGTGGTGTATGTGGATGACGTTGTGATAACTGGAAGTGACCAGTGTGGCATCTCTGTAGGTTCTGAGTGACGTCGTTTCATGGCGACGTTGGACCCGAGTGACGGCCGGCAGGTTCTGAGTTGACCGACGGTTTGACTTAGGTGGTTACCTATCCAGATCCTAAGGTTCAAGAGTAATCAGAGGGCAATGAAGGCCAAAAAACGTTTCACACTTGCCCAAGAATGAAGGCTTTGATACCATGGCAAAGAGAGAAGAGAGAAGGAGATGAGAAAAATTGTATTTTGTATTTCCAATCTGATTTACAATGGGATTGTAACTTCCTATATATACAAGGGTCTTATATATAAAAGGAAATAACTCCTATAATCAAATCCCTTCTTCAAAGGGATTAATTTCCCCTTAATCAAGGGGATTCTAATTACAACATCTAATTACTAATCAATATACAATATTTCAACGCGGATTATATTGCTTACTGTGAAGTGTGTCAAAGGAGTAAATATTCAGCCCTTTCACCCACTGCACCCAATGGTCTGCTGCAACCTCTCCTTATTCCGGATCAGATTTAGGGCGATTTAACCATGGATTTCATCGAGGGCTACCTAAATACGAGGGGTACAACTCCATCTTGGTGGTTGTAGATCGCCTAAGCAAGTATGCTCATTTCATCGCCCTTGACACCCCTATACATCTCAAATTGTGGCTTCTGCCTTTGTTTAGAGGTGATAAGGTTGCATGGTATTCCTCGCTCTATTATATTTGACCGTGACAAGATTTTCTTAAGTCTCTTTTGGATATAACTCTTTAAGTTGTAGGGAATAGAGTTGAAGCGGAGGATAGCATACCACCCTCAAACGGATGGACAAACAAAGGTGATGAATCGATGTATCAAATCATACTTGTGCTGTTTTATCACGGGCAAACCCTCACAATGGAGTAAATGGTTGGCTTGGTCAGAATTTTGGTATGATACCTCTTTCCACTCATCAGCACAGTCCACTTCATTTCGGGTTGTGTAAGGAAGGGACCCTCCCCCTTTAATCCATTATGGCACAAGCTCTACATCATTGTCCTCGGTCGAACAGCAACTTGAGGACTGGAATGCCATCCTTTATGGTCTGAAATTCCACCTCCTGCTTGCTCAACAAAAAATAAAAGTTGTGGTAGATGGCAAGAGCCTTGAGGTTAATTATGTTGTGGGCGATTTGGTTTTCATCAACCTTTGACCTTATCGCCAAAAATCCATGGCCAAGCATCGAAATGAGAAGCTGTCCTCACGATTTTTTGGCCCTTACCAGATCATACAACGCATAGGAAGAGTGGCTTACAAACTCCAGCTACGCGAGACCTCCATGGTGCATCCAGTCTTCCATGTTTCCCAACTCTGCAAGCTCGTGGGACTAACTCAGCCAGCTCGACAACTACCTAGGCATCTGACCGCTGAATGGGAAATATTTGTGGAACGAGAAGCCATTTTGGGATTGTGCCCATCCTCCGCAGGGCCTGCTGTTAATCCTGAAGTGCTCATCAAATGGAGAGATCTCCCAGATTGCGATGCCACTTGGGAAGCATTTGAGACCATCCTCTCACAGTTTCCTCATTTTCACCTTGAGGACAAGGTGAAGCTTTGGGTAATGATAAACCCCCCATTAAGCTCACTTACACAAGACGCAAGAAGCAACAGGGACAGGGGAGTCTTTTAGCTTGAACTATTCTGTGTTACTTGTGCTATTTTATTACCTGCTGTGTCGTTTAGCAACTGCTGGATAGTGTAGTCGTTAGCATCTGTTTGCTGTGTCATTTAGTACCTGCTGAGTAGTGTAGTGTTTAGCCTCTGTTTCTGTTGTTTCACTACTGTTTCATTGCTTTTAGTTTGAGGGCTGAGGCGGTTGGTATTCTAGGTTGGATTTTGGATATTGTGGAGAGTGGTGAGTCTCTCGGACACTCACCGGTGCTTTGTTCTTCTGTTTGGCTACTTATAATATCAGTTCATCGTGATTGCATTCTCTGGTTCTGTGTGATTTTCTGCTATTATTGTCTGGTTCTGGGTAACATTGTGCTTCTATTGCGTTGAGTTCGGCATGAGTGAAGGGGGCCATATCAATGAAGTACATTTATTCTTGGTAAACTCACAAGCATCACAAACCAAATTTTGTCAGATTGCACTGTTGATACTAAAGAGAAAATATTTTCTCTAAATAACAATAGAAGGGTGTCCAAGCCATTGATGCCACTGTATTAATGTTGATGAACAGGAATTTCTTGACCACTTTGACAAAATTTCTCTCTAGCTATTTTAGCCTCTACCAAGTACAGACCATCTTGCACCTTACCATAGCCAATGAATTTCCCCATTTTCAGCTCCTGAAAAATGCTAAATTGGGAAAAAAGTCACTTTGCAATTCAGATATTTGGTGATAGAGCTAATGGACAATATTTGAGAAATTAGGAAGATGAAGAACATAGGATAATTTTAAGGAAGGAGTACACTCAATGGAACCTTTCCTTGAGATAGAAGATAGGGAACCATCTACCACATGGACTTTATCTTTACCAGAAGATGAAAAACTGTTGGAAGAACTAGTCATATGGTCAGAAGCACTAGAATCTATTATCCAAGGAGTGTACTCAATAGTAGAGCACTCAAAGCTATAGATGGAGTACTATTTGGGTAAATTTAGAGACAGTAGATGTAGATGGAGAACTAATAATAACCACCAAAAGTCTAAGAGATTGAAGCTCCTCCAGTCCTCCTTGGTCAAGTTATTAGTATTACTTACCTCTTGAGAGTTATCAATAACTTTTGACATGTGTGCCTGTGATCTAGGAGGATGATTTCTCTTTCCACCATGTTCTCTAGTTGGACAACCATGAAGCTTTCAACAATTATCTTTAGTACGGCTAGACCTTCCACAGTAATCGCCCTTCAATTTCTCCTTTTCACTAGATAACTACTCACTAGGATGCTCTTGTTCTCCTCAGTTATCTCGCTGGACAGAACTAGTAACAAGAGCTGATTTATCAGGGAGAGTAGAATGCAGCATAGCATTGCTCTTATTCTCCTCTTTTTGCCTATAAGCAGCATGTTGATAAACCTCCAATCCGGTTTACTTATGCTAGGCGCCAGAAGAATCTGAAACAGGGGAGTAAATGATGTTTTTGGGTGCTGTTGGGTTTTATTTATGCTGTGTCATTTTGTTTTTATTATGGTCATGTCATTTTGCTGTAGTGGGTTAGTGCTGGTTGGTTGTTTTTGGCTGGTTGTCTTCTGTTTAGTGTGACTGAGCCCTAGTTGGGATGATTCAGGTCGGAACTGGTTTTTCGTGTGGAGAGGTGAGACTCTCAAATACTCACCACTCCATTTGGACTGGTTTCAATGGAATATCAACTCTCTACTGTTATTTCTTCTCTTTATCGGCACTTGGGTAGTGTGTATGTTGGCTGATATATACTGGTGTTTGTCGGCACTTTCTTGGTGATCACTGGTTGTGGGTTGTGTGGGTTATATTAAAGTGGTATTAGAGCATCCGACTGGATGATGGCAGGGAAGAAAATGGAAGAATGTTTTGGGGTTATGGAGGAGCAGATGGAGTCCGTGAAGGAGGCTCTTCAACAACAGTATGAGGCGGTGAAAGGTGATTTGCAAAAAATTCCATTGTTGGAAAAACACCTTGCAACGCTGCTGGGAAGGATGGGGCAAGTTCTTAACCCACCCTCTTCTCTAGCTACTAGGCTGAGAAGACAACAAGATCCAACCCCAGTAGAGCAAAATCCCATTTTGTCTGAGGGTGATGAGAGAGGAAGCTACAAGGATCCTGAAGAGTGTGCTGATTGGAGGGCAAGGCGTTTGGAAATGCCTGCCTTTGAAGGGTATCATCCAGACGGATGGATTTTTAGAGCTGAGTGATTTTTTCTGGTGAACCAAATGAGTGAAATTGAGTGTTTGGCAGCTTCTGTGAGCTTTGATGGTGACACCTTAGCTTGGTTCCAGTGGACCGATGGAAGGAGACCCATTAGGAGTTGGGCCGAGTTATGTACCCTTATTCTTGGGCGCTTTAGACCATCTCAAGAAGGGTCTATTTGTTAGCAATTTTTAGCTCTCAAAACAGGAAGGGACGGTTCAGGAGTATAGGAGGCAATTTAAGCTGATGGCCGCCCCTCTCACTGATATTCCATATCAGATTTTGGAAGGTAATTTCATAAATGGGCTCAAACTGGATATCCGGGCAGAGGTGAGGATGATGCAACCAATGGGGTTGGGACAAATCATGGATTTGGTTTAGAGGGTGCAAGAGAGAAATTTAACAATACAGAGACCCAAACATTTTCCCATGGATCCCAAAGGAAGAGGTATTAGTCCTATTTTTAATTATGGTTTAGAACCATTATTCCTACTACTACCACCCTTGTTATGGCCACTCAAGACAGAACCCCAAAATATGATTTTCCTTTTAAGCGTTTGACTGATTCAAAGATGAAAGCTAAGAGAGAGAAAGGGATGTGTTATAGGTGTGATGAGAAGTATTCCATGAACCATAGATGCAAGAACAAGGAGCTACAAGTGTTGATAGTAGATGATGATTTAAATGGTGAACTTGAGGGTGAAGAGGAGAATGAACAAACTAAAATTTCGGGCGTTGAGCTCTCTTTAAACTTTGGGATGGGGTTGACTACCACCACAAAGACAATGAAGTTGAAGGGGAGCATTGGGCAGCATGAAGTAATAGTACTGATTGATTGTGGGGCAACTCATAATTTCATTTTCACCGACTTAATCAAGAAATTACAATTACCTCTTGATACAACTGAGATGTACAGTGTAACCATGGGAACTGGTTTATCTGTGAAAAGGAAGGGGATATGCAAAGGAGTTGTACTCACTCTTCAGGAAATTGAGATAGTGGAGGATTACTTACCATTAGAGTTGGGGAGCTTGGATATTATCCTTGGGATGCAATGGCTGGGCACTTTGGGTGGAATGCATGTCTATTGGAACACCTTGACTATGAAATTGAAATTGGGAGGGACCTCGGTAACCTTGCAAGGGGACCTAACATTGTGTAAATCTAGGGTATCTCTTCAGGCTATGATGAAAGCCTTGAAGGAAGAAGGGGAAGGAGTGATGGTGGAATTGAGTAATTTGGAGGTTGAGGGAGGAGTGTTTGGAGGTTTTCTTCCTATCAGCCCTTTTTGTTCTAGGAGGAGGGTCCTCAGTCAAGTGGTCTAACATATAAAGGCCAGATAAATATCTCTTAATTGTTCTCTACCATTGGATAAAATTCTTTCCATTCAATTTCCTGTCAGTGTTTCTAGAAGTAGCAGAATTAATTTTAGCTATAAATTTCTTATCTGTATCATCAGCCATTGTAGAAATATGACCCAACCTCAAGAACACCCGGAATGAAGAAACTGACCAAAAACAATCCACAGATTCAAAATTGATCAATCCAAATACCAGAAATTGATACAAAGATGTGTGAAACTACCAAATAGAGTTAAGAAGCACCAAAAAAATGGCCACAAACTACCAGAAAAGGCCGGGAATCATCAAGAGTGTCAAAACATACCAGAAATGGCCAAAAATCGTGACCACCAGAGAAAATGCAACTCTTGCAACACTCGCACACCACAACGACATTTCCTACGACACTCCTCTGGTCGCGTTTCTTACTGCAGCTACTGCACAATACCCATGGAGAAAGGAAGAGACGAAAAAGAAGGAGGGAAAGATGGCTTGGCTGGATCAGTACCAGTAATGCTCTGATACCAGTAATCCTCCACTATCTCTCCCTTTTTGGTGATGCCCTTTGGCCTCACAATGCTCTAGCAACTTTTCAGTCATTGAAGAACAAAATTTTTAGGTCTTTTCTAAGGCATTTTGTATTGGTTTTCTTTGACGATATCCTCGTCTATAGTACCACAATGGAGGAACATGAGCATCATCTCAAGCAAGTCCTAGAACTCTTAAGAAAACATCGGTTGTTTGCAAACAGAAAGAAGTGAGTCTGGACAGCAGCAAATTGAGTATTTGCGCATGTTATTTCAGCTGAGGGGGTTGCTGTAGATCGGAACAAGGTGGCGGCTATGCTTGATTGGCCGACCCCTACTAATTTGAAGAAACTCGGGAGATTTCTGGGACTCAGGCTATTACTGCAAGTTTGTTGAAGGTTATAGCAAAATTGCTTGGTCATTGATCAATCAACTCAAAAAAGATAATTTTGGGTGCAATGCCGAGGCGGAGGCTACTTTTAATCAGTTGAAACAAGCTATGGCAGCAGCACCGGTTTTGACACTTCTGGATTTTACTCAACCCTTTATCGAAACTGTGGAAAACGTGTGCTAATAATGTGGAAAACATGTGCTAATAATTTGGGATTGAATTGATCTAATTATATCCCCCAATCC
>JASKGM010000010.1:1039128-1059934 GCA_034509205.1 Ceratonia siliqua | reverse complement strand
TCGATGCCTGTAAATAGGTCACAAACGTCTCGGTCCTGAAGGTGAGGTCGGTCGGTAGTAGCCGGGTCGGTGGTGGTCGGGTCAGTATAATGAGGTCGGTTCTGCAAACAAGTAAGCAAGGGCTCGGGTGCGATTATTACGCTCCGATGCCTAAGTTAGATATGTCCGAGCTGTGAAAGTGAAAGTGTCTTTTAGTCATACCTGAGGAGTGTATTTATAGGCTGGTGTTGATTGGGCTTTAGTGAGCCTGGTAGTTGGGCCCTTGGCTAATGGGCTTTGGCCGGACCGGGTCCACTACAGTTACCATTGTTGGTGCCCAAGACAAGGAAGTTGTGGTAGAAGAAAGCAAATCATTAGCATAGGTTTTGGCCCTTATTAACTTGTTTGCTTGTGGTTCTTTTTTCTTCTTCTCTTTTTTTCATATGGGTTCATTGCCCCTTGCATCCCTCACCAAGAGAGGTGGTAGGGTTCACCTTGGCTAGAGTTTCTTTCAAACCTCAAGTAGTTTATTGAACTTCATATTTATGTTACAGTTAAAAATTCTTCAGGGCATTTAATCCCTTCTTTCTTTTGTGGTTATTGCTTTATCGAACAGGTTGCAGTCCGAATTGATGGCATTGATGGTAAGAATTCTGCTACGCCTATGAGTTCTCAATACAATTTTCCTGTGAGGCAGTTTTCAATTTCCTTATCATTTGAAATATTTATGGATGATTTGGAAAACATATTAACGAGTTCATTGTCTTGAATTTCAGATGAGTGGAGATTCTGGTATCTCCGCTTTCCCTCAGGAGGACAACATATTCTACTGGAAAGGAACAATAATGGGAAGCAAAGATACAGTGTTCGAAGGAACAGAGTACAAGCTATCACTTTCCTTTCCAAATGATTACCCATTTAAACCTCCAAAAGTCAAGTTTGAAACAACCTGCTTCCATCCTAATGTTGATCTCCATGGCAATATATGCTTGGACATTCTTCAGGTAATGTCAAGTGTTATGACACTTTGACGAGAATAATTTAGATTTTAGCCATTGCATAACAGCGTTCTTTTTGTAATCTTTGATTACACAGGATAAATGGTCATCTGCTTATGATGCGAGAACAATTCTTCTATCAATCCAAAGTCTGCTTGGAGGTAACCCAGAAATAACAAGGATAAATTGATACATTCTCTTACGGGCGTCGAATATCATTTCAAAGAAAAAAATGTGATTGGCTCACATTAATTTTATTTTCATAATTTAGAGCCAAACAATAGTTCACCACTAAATCCACAAGCAGCACAGCTTTGGAGCAATCAAGAAGGTAATAATAAACATTGATATTTTTTTCGTCTTTGCTATATAAACGGTGAAAATTTAATTATTTCATATCTTCGAAGAGAGCCTAAATAAGCGATTTTTGTTTGTGGTCTACAGAATACAGGAAGATGGTGGAGAAGTTGTACAAGCCTCCAAGTGCTTAGGGTCTTTGGAGTTTATCAACATGGTTATGTAGAAGGGGATCTTCTCTCTGTTTGCTTTGAAAAAGAGAAAAAGATGAAGGACATTTATTTTAGTTGTTCACATTCTTTCATTTCTTGATAGGGGCATTCTTAATTCCTTTAAAACAGAGCGTGTCTCTTTCTTTGAAAATTGAAAATAAAAATAGTTATAGAACTGTTTGAAATGGTTTTGTTTTATTGTTTTATAAAATAGTTTTTGAAAATAATTATAAAAATTAATTTTATAAAAAAAATTTGTTTGGGTAAAAATATTTTTTATCAGTTGTTTTTCGTGTTTTTTAAAAAACAGATGACAAAAACAAGTCAAAATACAAAAAAGTTATTTTTATTTTTTTGTTTTCTAATCACTGTTTTCGAAAATAATTTTTAAAAATAAATGATGAAAATAGTTACTAAATAAATTTTTTTGTTCTCACAAAACAAAAAAATAAAAAAATAATTTTTAAAAACAAAACCAAACAGTCCTATTAAATTTTTTTTTTCTTGCTTAATTGGAACACTTAGAGCGACTGACCTGATTAAACTAAGAATTGGTTTTTCCTTTGGCTGTGCTGGGTGTTTTTTTTATGTATGATGGATGAAGGCGCTAGAGCAAATGCTTGTTAAAAGAAAGTGCCCTTACCTAATACCTGTATTTCTATTTTCTAATCACCTCCTGAATATGCATAGCATGATTTCGTTTTATGAAAGTTATAGAGGAGAGGATTACTAATATTATAATATATGTTAGTGGTATAAATAGTATTTTAGAATCCATATAGGGTTGTCTCACAATACTCAGTTCATAATATCATCTTATAAGGTCTTTTGGACAGAATAGGTATGCCAAAAGCCTCTGGGTACATATCATGCGTCTGAGCCCATTGGGCCATGCTTGCGTCAACGTATAACCCCACATCAGCTATAATCAAGAAAATATGCTCCTCGGTGTTTTTGGGGATGCCAGCATGATGCTTCCCTATGTCAATATTACTCTGAACTCAGCGACGTCAACTATCAGTTTATCGATTTAGCATACAGATTTCAGATCATAGTTATGGTTCACAAAATTGTGAGTGTATTGAGGTTGAACAAATACTCTTGCCAAATTTATTTTCACAAAGAGATTTATTTCATAAAAGTATAAAAAGATTAATTTTTTTTAATTTATTTATCATTATATTAGTTTTAAGGATAAATTAGTATTTTCCCAACTTTATAAAGAATGGATATTATATCAAAAACAAAAAGGATGTTAAATATTAAGTATTATATTGTCAAACTTTGACTTTGATAATTTACCTTTTATTTAACACTCAAGGGACATTTAATATAGGGTGTGGCTACCTACGGCCACACCCAAATTTTGTTTTTTTTAATTTTTTTTAATTTTTTTAATTAATTAATTATTTTTTATATCATTTTTTTAATAAATATTTTGAAATATTTTTTTATATTCTTTATACTATTTATCCATAATTTTTTTATTATTTATTTGTAAGCTAAAAAATTTTTTAAAAAAAACATATTCAAAAATTCTTAAAAAAATACATGATATAAAAAATAATTAATTAATTTTAAAAAGTAAAAAAATTAAAAGAAAAACATAAAAAAAAAATAGAAAATATCACGGCGTGGGCAGTAGGGAATTCTTAAAAAAATACATGATATTGAAAATAATTAATTAATTTTAAAAAGTAAAAAATTTAAAATTAAAATTAAAAAATATCCCGGCATGGGCGGTAGGGGAGTGTTTCCCTTAATATAGGGATTCTTCTAAGTTTCTAAGGAATCCCGAGTTTGAATCTTTTTTTCCCATGTTTGTAACAAGATTTGAAAAAAAAAAGTTTCAGGAAATTAGAATTCTCGAAAACACTTTTTAAGTAAGTAACTTTCTCATAAAAAAATTTTCATCAAGGGTGGGTGATAAACCAATATTTGTTCTATTATTTTGTAATATTTTTAGTTCTTTTTTATATGTTTTATTTTAGAATTATGTTACTTTGAGGTTCTTTTTTGTGTATTTGCAAGAAGTGTCAAAGAAGAACATGAAATGTCTTATTTCTAAATAAATAAACTACTTCATCAATTTCCTTACTCCATTATGATTGTTGCTTTCCTTTTTCATCAAAATTCTTTCATCAATTTCCTTCCCTCATTAGGACTTCCTTTTTCCTCCAAATAAAATATCCTACTATATCCATTATTTGGAGAGTCACATACCATCATTTTTTTTTCTTTTTCCCCTTCTTGTTTTTTGGTTCATTTCTTTTCTTTTCTCCTCTTCCTCTCTTCTCCCTTACACAACCCACGCCGTAGCTCATCTCACCACCATTACTAGTCGTCGCGTGATCATCGTCGGCCACCACAGCCACCGTCAAACACCACGCCGACCATCTCGCCACAGTTGAAGATCCACAACACCGGAAACCACCATCCCACTTGCAGCTTCCTTGTCTATGGAGATATTTTCTCTTATTTTTCCTTTTATTTCTATTTTATTTTGCAATATGTTTGAGATTTTTATAATTAAGTTTATTGGGTTAAATTTAATTATGAGAGGCTAAACATCTTTTGGGTGTTTAGTTTAGCTACTAAAAATGTATTGAATATTTTAGTAGATTGTTTTTAATGCAAGTTTATATTATTTCTTGTTTATTGTTCTTCATCCAATTTAATTATAAATTGTGGAGTGATAATCTCTTATTTGTAATTCAAATTTGGATATGAGAATTAGGTGTTAAATACATCAACTACACTTAATTGAACTCTCTTGAATAAGAGTTTAAATTAAATTTATTGGTTTGATTTAATTTAGATGGTTGTGTATTTTACCATATACTAAATCTAATTAACTAAATAATTATCTGGATCAAAGAAATTAATTAGTTCATTGTAAGTGAGAATTATTCGTGATCATCTGGGTTCTTTAGCTTTAGTGAAAAAAAATCAATAATCTCAATTTAGAAATTTTTTGTTTAATCCATTTAATATTTTAATACAGGATTTGTTAGTTAGATAAATCCTATTAATTTTCATAGAATTTAATTTGATTTCAGTTATTATTTTGCATTCTTCCAACTAAGTGAGTTTAATTAATGTTGAGCCTTCGTAATAATTTGATTATAGTGTTTAGAGTTTTGTTTTGTTCACTTTATTTTATTTTGTTTTATTTTATTTGGTTTCTTTTAATTTGTTCACTTAGGATTTTATTTTATTTGGTTTTGTTTTCTTTTTAGTGTTTGGCAAAATTATTTTTTAAAGAAAATAATTAAAAACTTAAACCAATGCAATTCCTTGAGAGATCAACCTCGGAGTAAAGTTATTATTAGATAATTAGTGATTCGTGCATTTGCGATTATTTAAAATTTGCACATTCGTTGGGTAAAAGGGTCCCTTCCTCCCAAACCCCTTTGCCCCAAACCCCAAACCCCAAACCCTAAGCTCCAAATCCCAAACCACCCCAAACCCTAAACCTCTAAATTCTAAACCCTTAAACCCCAAACCCAAACCCACAAACCCCAAAATAAGTAAAAAAAAAAAATTTATGATTTGATCCATTTAAATTTTTGATTAAATTATTTTTTTGATATTCAAAAGATTTAAAAAATTTTAATTTGATCATTTAATAATTTTCTTTTTTTTCATATTGTTTATTTTATGTGGGTCTCACAATATCAATGGGATATAATAGTAACTTTTTCTTTTTCTTTTTTAACAAAAAATATAGTGTTTTTTGTAAAAATTTTCTAGATTCCCATGAAAATAGCTTATAAACTAAATATGGAAATGTCCATTTCCAAGAATCTGCAAGACTAGCCCATTCCCAGGAACCAGATTCCCATGAATCATGTTTCCTGCGAGCAAAAAGATTTCTCCATTACCAAATGCCCCTAGGTGTATTTGTACCTTAATAAGACTATTTTTTTTATGATACAATTTTTGAATTGGAGTATTCTAAATTTTTATTTTAAGATAGTGGGTCATTGATGTGCTCCCAAAGTAGTATCAAAGTTAATCTTTGATAATAATAGATCAATTGTAAGTATGGTAATGAGCAAGGATCATTCCCGCATGAGATTAAGTCTAATTAATTAGCTACGAATTCTAACAACAATAAATTAACTAATAAATAAAAAAGGGAGATTATAAATGGTTTAGCTAAGTAAATATTCCTCTTATTATTTGTAGAAGAGGAGGCCAAGCCATTTCATATACTCTTATATTTTGGTTTTGCTCAATCCTAAGAGTCTCTCTTCGCAGTTTTATTATGGATTACCATATTACTATATAGTTATGTTAATGCATTTGGCTATGTAAAGTATATTGAAGGGCGCTTTTATGTTGACGAATATTGGAAGTATGCTTGTGTTATTGTAACATTTTTATGTATATGATGCAAAGTATACACTACAAGAAAAAATCCAATTTCCTACAGATGTTGCAGAATATTTTCTACAGGTAATTCCTGCAGCTTTTCCTGCATATTCAAAATTGCCAAGAAAATCTTCACCAAAGTTTGGCACCAAAATACTCAAATATTTTCTTGTGATTTTTTTGTATGTGTAAAATCCACATGTAAAGTTACCTGCGGATTTGAAATGCGCAGGAAAGTACCTATGAATTTTAAATCCACAGGAAATTTCTCATTTTGTTATCATAATCCACTATGATTTTAATTGATTCAACCATTGGATGATACATCATAAGTTATGTGTTAATATTCTAGGTCAAGGGTGGTCAAGATCAAACTGCAAGTGGGGCCCAATCAGAGGTTTTTTTAGATTCTAATGATATGATATGATAGTTAACTATAAAAAAATATACAAGAATTTACGTCCAAGACTAAAATGGTGAGCTCCGTTAATCGAATTGAACACAATGCAGAGGAACCTCTGAATATGGGTGTTGCAATGTTTTATGATATGTTAAAGTCTGCTCAGCAACCATTATAGCTAGAATGTACAAATTATTCCGAATTGTCTGTAGTTGTTGGAATGTTGAGCTTGAAGTCTGATTACAATATGTCCCAAGGATGTTTTGATGCAATGTCACAATTTATGAAGGATACGAACCACCCTGAAAGCAAGATACCAACCAATTTTAGAAGAGCGAAGAAGCTAATGTTAGGGCTTGGTTTTACATACAATAAAATTGATTGTTATATTAATGAGTGCATGTTGTATTACAAAGATGACAGCAATTTGAGGGAGTGTAAGTTTTGTCAAGAACCTCGCTACAAACCACATAGTGCACAAAAGTAAACATGTAAAGAGGTTACCCGCAAGACAACACATTACTTGTCCTTCATCCCTAGACTTTAACAGTTGTAGGCTTTGGGTACTTCTGTGGAGCATATGAAGTGGCACTATGAAAATTACAGGGAAGAATGTGTCTTTTGTCACCCTTCAAATGGACTTACATGGAAACATTTTGACTGAACACATTCAAAATTTACCTCAAAACCTTGAAATGTCTTAGCCTATGTTATGATGGTTTAACACCTTATGGGTAATCTAGATCACAATACTCTTGCTGGCCAGTCATTATTACCCCATACAATCTTCCACCAAGTATTTGTATGACCGCTCCTTACATGTTCTTAACTTTGATAATTCTAGGTACATAAAATCCAAAAAGTAAGATTGATGTGTATTTACAACCTTTAATTGATGATTTGCAAGAATTGTGAAATTTCGATGTCCAAACATATTATACCTCAATGAAGCAAAACATTTTTATGAGAGCTGCATTGATGTAGACAATAAATGATTTTCTTGCATATGGTATGTTGTCGGGATGGAGTACTGTTGAAAAATTAGCTTACCCCATATACATGGAGCGATCAAAAGCTTTCATCCTGAAACACAAAAGGAAAAACTCTTGGTTTGGTTGTCACTATCAATTTTTACCTTCTGATCATGTTTTTTGAAGAAACAAAGATGCTTTCTACAAAAATAGAATTGAGAAATGTATGCCTCCTCCTATATTAAATAGGAACCAAGTGTGCAAAAGGGTTTGTTGCCTTTCAAAGATAACTGAAATAGGGCCTTGCCATTTTTCAGGATATGGGGTATCCCATAATTGGACAAAAAGAACCGTATTTTGAGATTTACCATATTAGAGGACCAATCTCATTCAACATAATCTTGACGTTATACATATAGACAAAAATATATTTGACAATATCTTCCACATTGTTATGGACAACAAGGAAAAAACCAAGGATAAAACAAAGGCAAGAATGGACTTAGCAGAGTATTGTAGACGAAGGGATTTGGAATTACAACCTAATCCCAACGTGACATGGACAAAACCCAAGGCTAAGTTTGCTTTGTCATTGGAACAAAAATGCCAAGTATATGAATGGTTGAAGAGTTGAAGATGCCCGATGGATATGCCTCCAATTTAGCTAGATGTGTGGATATAAAGGAAGCAAAACTATTTGGGATGAAGAGTCATGATTGTCATGTTTTCATGAAATGTCTTCTTCCAATTGCCTTTGGTGCACTTTCGAAACCAATATGGAAGCCTCTAACTAAACTCAGCCAATTTTTTAGAGACTTGTGCTCAACCGTATTACGGGAGGATTATCTGCTACAGTTGGAACAAAACATTATTGTTCTACTATGTAAGTTAAAGAGTATATTCCCACCTAGATTCTTTGACTCTATGGAGCACCTACCAATTCATTTGCCATATGAAGCTAGGGTAGGTAGGATCATTCAATACCATTTGATGTATCCATTTGAAAGGTAACCAACTTTTGTTATTGAATTATCATGTTAACATATTTTTAATTACATATATCGTGTGTTGAGGTTAAACTTAAGTTTTGTTGTAGGTTCCTCAATAAAATTAAAAAATAGTGAAAAACAAAGCGCATGCGGAAGGCTCAATATGCCAAACATACTTGGTTCAAGAGATGTCATATTTTTCCTCCCATTATTTTGATCCACAAGTCTAAACAAGTACAACTAGAGTTGGTCTCAATGATGATAGAGTTCAGGGTGATGGAATGCAACCAACTCTATCAATCTTCAACTATTGTGGTTGCATAGCTGGAAAGTCCACAGATAGATGGCTAGACGGTAAAGAAATCATTGTAACCCATCTACATGTTCTATTAAACTATGATAAGGCTAAACCATTTCTCCAATAAGTAGAATGCTAATAGCTAGTTCACTATTCCTTGTTAATGGTTTAAAACTAATATGTTATTCTCATCATTTGTAGTATTTACATCAAATGCTTTAAAGATGCTTACAGTAATATCAATGACGATGTCATTGATAAACAGATAGAATCTGATTTTCCACGATGGTTTCAAGGAATATGTAAGCATTAATCAATATATCATATCACTTAATTCTTATTTGTATGACCTCTCAATTGGACCTTTGTGAAAGGCAAGGTCATGGTCCTTTTTTAATGTTATATACAAGTTTTAACCTTTTACAAGGGGTGAAGGCAAAAGAACATACAACAGTGGGGTGTGTGTTTATGGCATTGGTCTAGGTGAAAATTCAAATGACTATTATAGTGTTCTTAAAGAAATTCTTGAATTGGAATGGTCGAGACAACCCATTAAGAGGTTAGTATTGTTTTACTGTCATTGGTTTGATCCCTTGAAGCGTGGAACGAGAGTACATAGACAATACGACATCGTTGACATTCAAAAAAGCTGAAGATATGCAAAGTTTGACTCTTTTATATTTTCCTCAACAGCGAATCAAGTTTATTATAAAGAGGTTCCATCAGATGAGGAAGAAGAGGCAGAGTTTATTGATAGCGATGAGGATGAGGATGAGTGATGTACAACAATTGTACTAGCATATATATTATTGTTAATGTGATTATTATTTTATCAATAAAATATAATGTCTCTTTAAGTAATAAGTGCTATATTCTTTGTTACTGTTTTATACTTCAACTTAAGTATTCTTTTTAGCTTTCATTATATTACATATTTTTGCTAATTTTGTTATTGACAACTTCGCTACAAGATTAATGGAGTCTCGTAAAGGAGGAAAATCAAGTAAGAAATGAACTTTTACTTCATCGACCATCTCACAACCACCTATCTCACACCCGCCTATCTCACAATCGGCCTTCTCCCAACTGCCAGAAGTTCATATTCTCCCTATAATTCCATCATCCCCTATCCTATTTCAAGATATCCCACCCCAGACTACTATGCCAGACCCTCCCTAACCCCAACCAACTTATCAGACACTGAGCACTTCTTCTAGCTTCGTTAGGGAAGCACAGGTGACAATCATCCTTAGATAGAGCCTGATGGAGATGGGTGAAAATTTTTTTTTCTTATGATCTTTTGTATTGTTTATGCATTTTTAAATTAATGTTAATGACTTATGTTTTATTTTGAATAGGTTAAATGCTCACAATTCGATGATTGATGGCATAGTTTTCTATATTCGTAGTAAGTTTAAGATAACTAAACCATCATGGAAGTAGTTTGATATAACCACTCGAGATATGTGGTCCAAGTTCATCACAATTTTCACAAAAGAGCATCATCCAAAATGAGCCAAAATTTTAAATTAGTTTGAGACCACTTTGACACAAAGCCAGTTTGGATGGGAGACACTGTATGGGAAGAGATGAAGGCTTATTGGGAGTCTGATTCGTTCCAAATGAAGTCTAATTAAAATATAATGAATCACAATTCCTGTGCAGGTGTCGTGCTTCATACTAGTGGTCTCATACTACATTGTGTCCATTGGAAAATAATGGTAATATTATATTTTCTTTTCTTACTGCCAAGTTTATTATTATGTCTAATGTTAATAACAAAAAATTTTTTTTTATAAAGTACAGAAGGCTGAGACTGGGACAGATCCTTCACTATAGGCTTTTTATTTTTGTACCCATCAAAAAAAGAAGGATCAAAGTTGGGTCAGTGATTGTGCTATAGCAGCTTATGTAAGTAGTTGCTAAACATTAAATTGTATTTAAGTTTAATATTCTCGTCATTATTAATTTAATTTTTATTTTATTTGTGTAGGAAAATTTTGAAAAGAAAATGGCTAAGCTGTCTTCTCAAAGCTCATTAGTTGACGGACGAGATACTTCAGATGGCAGTCAACCATCAGTTACTATGCCATCTGATATGGACATATGGTTAGATGCAATTGGTGGAAAGAAGTAGGGGAGGATCTTTGGATTGGGATCTGTGGGTTGAATGTTCAAAAGATCCCCCTCTTCTTGTTCAACCACCCATATGTAAAGCATTACTGAGGAATTTGATCAACTCAAAAAGAGCCAATATAAGTTACAAGCTCAATTAAAAAAAGAACAATAATGTAATGTCACCATGAGAAGTGAGCTTACAGAAACAAAAAGTGTGCTTACAAAAACAAGAAGTGAGCTTACAGAAACAAGAGGCTTGTTAGCTCAGGTTTGGGAACATTTGGGCATTAATCAGAGAGGCTTTTCTTCCCATGCACTAACTCCATATGCTGAACAGAATTCTGATGATGACTCTAATAATGATGTGGATTGGATATTATGGCATTTTATTTTAATTTGACTAAACAATTTTTGTATTTAACTAAATAATATTTTTATACATTTGTTTTTTAATTATATTATAATTAATTTTTGTTACAATATTGCATTTAATTTATTTATATTATTTAATCTGTTTTTGTATGAAATATCGTATGAGACTATGCTAATGCGTTGAAGTGCATGCAAATTTCCAAGGCTTTTTTGGGTGAAAAAAAATCAGCACGCAATTTACCTGCGGATTTTTCTAAAGGAAGATTTACAGGAAATTACCTGTTAATTTTTCAAAAGAATATCCGTGAGAAATTACCTGCAGATTTCTCAGGAAATTACCTGTGAATTTTTTCAAAGGAATATCTGCAGGAAATTGCCCATGGATTTTTTGAAAGCAATATTCGTGGAAATTACCTGCAAAATTTGATGGGGGAGAATCCCCAAGTACGTTCCTTCAGCTTTTTCCCCAGGAAAATCCACAGGAACTATCTTGCAAATTTCATGGGAAAAAATCCACAGGTAAGTTCTTACGGATTTTTTCCCCCTGAAAAATCCGCAAGAAACAGTTTCCACAAGCTTTATTCCTGCGAAAAATAATTCGCAGGAAATCAGAGTTTTTTTTGTAGTGATAATTGTTGTTATTTATTTTAGACAATTATTGTTTAGTGTGACACAAAATTTCTATATGGTATTTTATAAGTATCATATTTTTATACCGTATTAAGAAGTATCGTATCTTTTTTATCCTCACTATTCTTTATTGAATAACTATTTTTTTTTTATAAATGTGCTTATTATATATTTTTATAATTGAATTTCTTTTTGTATATGTATAATCATTTTTTAATAATCGATAAGAATAATAAAATAACCATTTTTAAAAACTAAAAAACTATTTTTTATAAAGGGTAAAAAAAGAAACAAAATAATGTTACGATACCCCTTAGCACCATGTAGGAATATGGTGTCCGTGAGACACATGTAGAAATTTGGTACTCTACAGGAAACCAAACAATAATTCTTTTTTTTTTTGTTAACTTAGATAGACTTTTGTTGTCTTCATATTTATGAGTGATAGGTGTGACACATATGCTTTGGTAATTTGCTATATAAGATAATGTCACAACATGACGACCAAAAAGGGACACACTGTCGCGGCCTTAAGGCGATAAAGAGAAAATGCATAGATAAAGAAAATGGAGTCGCCACCAATTAATTATATAGGATAATTGGAATCCTAAAAAATGAGCATTGACTCTTGGAACCAGAGGAAAGAGTTCGAGAGTTTGATTACGTGTAGGAAATGTGTTAGGCACTGCACAACGTCTATCCCTAAGGATGGTTACCCTATATCATTTGTGCTTAGATTTGATATACTTTAATTATTCCCTTTTTATTAAGGCGACCAAAAAGATAAAGAATGAAAAAACCAAACCTGCCTTACTAGGTAACTACTGCCTACGTACCCCAAAAATGATCAAGGTCCATGTAGTTTATGCATATTTTGAGAGAATTTGATTAGGTAAGATATGTGACCCCTTTGCTAATGCGAAGATTTTAAACAATGTGAGAGAATAGACCTCCACTCAAAGCTTATGGGAGATAAGACAATGTAGGAGAATAGTCCTCCATTGATAGTTCAAGGAAATAGGATAATATGAGAGTATAAAACTCTACTTATAGCCTAGAGTAATAGGATAGTGTGGGAGAATACACATTCACTAACAGCCTAAGGAAATAAGACAGTGTTGAAGAATGGACTTCCATTCACAACCTAAGGCAATAAGACAGTGCGGGAGAATAGACTTTCACTTACAGCCTATGGGATTTGAAGTGATCCTTGAAATCACTTTTGAAAATAGAGGATGATCTTGGAAATGCATATCTTGTTTTATTCCTATTTAAGGCCATTAAGGTCTTTCTACCCAAGTAGATTTTGACATTTATTTAAAGTGGGTCCTTGGAGCCCCAAGTTAATTTAGCCGATAATGAGATTGCACTTAGGGTTTAAAGTGACAATTCTAAAATTAAAAGTAAAAAGCATGAAATAAAAATAAATTAAAAATATGTAGATGTATGTGTCTAGAAGAAATAAAAAAATAAAAAATAAAAAAATCATACAATCCACACATTATTAAACATATCATCATTTAGGTATTGAGAAATAAAACCCGTTTGTGAGCTCCACTAAACGTCTATAGCCCCTTCTTTCTTAACATAAATCTCCTTACGCACCCCGATTACCATTTTTGGATAGCAAGATACTCTCAATCCAAAATGAAAAGAAAGCCATAATTTATTCAAGGCAATGTCAATAACTAAAAGTTAACTAGAAATAAAATGAAGTGAAAATTGAGGACTTAGACATAATTAACTTTATCATTAAAAAACCACTTACTATAAAATGAACATTAAAACAAGAGTACCAAAGGTGCTCAAACTCATAAATAAATTCCAAAGCTCCTGAATGCCACTAGGAATTGAATTTCAAATGTATAAAAATTAACAGTGAAGATTTTTACTCATAACAGATTCATCCCATATCATAGAAACCCAAACCATTCTTGGAACCAATAAAATTTAAATAATCAAACAACATGCAAATTGACTGAGATCAATACCAATTCGTTCCAATAAGATATACTCAGAACATAACCCAAATAGCAAATAGGACGAGCGAGAGGGAAAAAAGGGGAAACTATTATTAGGGTTTCCTCTTTGATGATGAAGGAAGGCACTACCCATGCGAAAAATCATGGGAAGATGTGGGAGTGGGTGGCTATGGGGTGAGAATGAGAAGGGAAAGAAAGTTAAAGAGATAGAGAGGAAGTGAGTCTATTTTTTAAGGTTGGACCAGGTTATTAGGCTTGGGTCATGTGGTTGAGTTGATTGGATTAGGTGAGTTGGGTTCAAGTGACACAAAAAAGAGAGGAACAAGAAAGAAAGAAAATGGGATGAGCTGCCAGAATGCATTTTTTTTTCCTTTTTACTTGTTTTGTATTTTTTTTTGGTTATCTTCTTTGTATATATATATTTTTAAATAAAAAATACTTTAGGATAAAATAAGGTGTTGATAGATGATTTTAAAGGTATTCGACACTATTTTGAGAACCAAACGGGACCGGCCAGTCGAACCGAAAAACTAGTTAAAAATCGGCGAACCCGTTTTGACTAGATAAAATCCCGAGGAATTCCTTCGGTTCCTGAGTTATCCAACTGAGATCCAACTGAGATCAGCACTTACGAGGAGGAAGAGAAGGATCGACGATGCTGGACGACGACAAAGAAGCACCTCAGAAGAAGAAGAAGAGGAAGAAGGAGGAGGTTCGATGCTGGACGATGACATAGAAGCAACTCAGACGAAGAAGAAGATGATGAACGAGAAGGAGGAGGAGAAGGATTGATGGCACTAGATAATGACGGAGAAGCTTATCCCTTAATGTGGGTCTTTCGAAGAAGAAGGAAAATGAGAGGTCATAAGCCAACTCTTCGACTTCTCCTCTTTTCCTGTATATTTGCTGACTACTGCTCATGTTGCTGAATCTTGGTGAAGCATTCTAAAATTTTAAATCTCACCAAGCTTTCCCTGCAATCCTTGAGCAAGAGAAAAAAGGTGGTGTTGAAGAATATAGTCGGTTTCGCTGAGAAGAAAGAAAAAAGAGAGGAAAACTTTGTGTTTGGACGGTGAAGAGGAGAAGTAGAACTATTTTTGGGAAAAGTAAAAAAAAAATAGGAAAAAGAGGAAAAGTAAGTGGACAAGAGAAAGTCACAGAAAAGAGAGGAGAAGATATTTAGTAGAAGTGGGGCTACTTTAAACGAAGAAGGGAGAGAAGAAATTGAGTTCGGTGAGTGATTGAGAGAAGTATTAAAAAATTAATGAAAAATGGGAAGAAATTGAAAAGAGAAATTGAAAAAAAAAATTATAATATTATTTGATCATATCCTAAATTAAATAAAAAGTTTAATTATATTTAATTGTAAATTATTTTAATTTTAATAAAATTATTTATTATTTAATGATATTTTAAGTATATTAATATTTATAATTAATTATTTTTATTTTAATTATTTAATTTAATTATTAACTATATATATAATATATAAATTAAAAAATTAAAAATATATTTTTTAATTCAAATTTAATTTGATCATGGTTGGACTATTGACTCATGATCTGCTGCCTCTACTAATTCAATGACCAATCTGATTTTTTGAACATTAGATATTAGTGAATTGACTAAAACTTATTTTGAAATATAACATCTCCTTCTTTGAGAATGCATTTGAGAAAGGCATATTAATATATGATAAGCTTATAACATAGATTTCAGACGTCATGAATTACAAACATAAGGCTCAGAGGGAAAAAAAACTAAGTGGTGTGCTTTGAAAATTGATATTCACAAGATAAACTTTCTTGGAAGTTCATTGAGATTGTGTCAAAGATTAATAGCTTTCCTCAAGTGTGGTTACAATTAATTACGCAAACAAATTGGTTAAGGGCAGTTTTAAAAATAACTAGTTATTATTTTTATACTAGAATTATATAGTTACATATTGAATAATATTATTTACATAATTTATTTTGGTTTATTATACATAAATTTGAAGTGAAACTACATTTAAACTAAAGAATTCAAACACCAAAGTTAATTTTTTACTAATAAAATTACATATTGATGATTATCATACTCACCTTATTAATGAAATTAAAGTATTTTAAAAAAATTATTATTCAAAAACTAATATGTAATATAAAATAAGAGCCATAATTCCCCTTTTACTTTTAGTATGCCTAATTTGATGAAGTAACTCTTGAGCAAGGATAATATTATGTGTAGTTCCTCGTTTGAGAAGAAAGCTGCTCTGAAGGAGACTAATGAATTTATCCCCAAGTGGGTGAATCCGGATAACAAAGACTTTTGTAAGGTCTAGCCGTGCCGATTAATAATAATATTATTTGTGGTTTTCGTTCGAAATGGTCAAGCAATATTGAGTAATGAAAAGATAAATGCGTATATAAATAAATATACAATCTTCTAAAAATGAATGAAGAATTATAATATTATTATAATTGAATATATTGTCATTAATATAACCAAATCTATTTTTTCCTATCTGTTGTGTAACTGTGCCAGAAATATGATACTTTCTCTGAAAAGTAATATTAAATTCCTTGAGATTAAACTTCTTAAAAGCCTTAGTTCTGTTAGCTATATTTATTCCAAAACCAACATAGTATTCGAATGCTCACTAGCAAGAATACAAAAAATATTATGAGATAAGATAACCATCCAGCCTCAAATCTAGAATGGCTTATTCCGAGGTTGCTGAGTAATATCATAATGTGTAGAAATAAGGGTCGTGGTACGAATGTGTTATAAGGAGGTGAGAGACAATAGTCCTTTTACACTTTGAAAAAATCTATCCTTGTTTCTCGTTATTTATGGTATTAATTTTAAAAAATTAATATTTTCATATTTTTATAAAAAAGTCAAATATCATTTAAAAAAATAAAAGGAGTAATAAATGTTATATTGCTAAACTTCAGAGGAGTTATGATAATTTACTCATAAAATTATAATAATTACCAATTAGAGTAAATTACAATCACCTTTCCTAAAGTTTTTAAAGCACACGTTTATAGTTTCTCTAATTTAAATTTGTACTAAAACCTCTCCTAAAATTTATAAAACCTACATTGAAATTTCTTCTAGTTTTAAAATACTTATATTAATTTTCTTTATTATAAAGATTCAAAAGTTTTGACTTAACTTTTTGATAATTTGTAGTACATTGAACTATGCTTATTGAAAGTTTTTAGGAGAAAAAAAAACATATTTAACATAAGCTGTATTAATAATTTTTTTAATAAATAAGTTCTTATATAAGGGGTGGTGAATGTATTTTTTTTTTACTTAATTATATTTTCGGTTCCTCTAATTTATGAAAATTATAGTTTTGGTCTCCTTAATTTTATCTTTAACAATATGATCTCTTAATTTCACCAAAATTACAGTTTTGGTCCTTCAATTAACTTTTCATCTATTTTTTTAACAGTAATTATTAACATGAATAATTAAAAAGTTAAATAGATACACAAAATTTACACGTTACCAAATAATTTTACATTTTCACCTCTATGGCAAATTGAGTGACACATTATTTGATGATGTATAAATTTTGAAAGTGTTAATGTCTGTTTAATTTGATGTGAAAGCTAAGAAAGCAAAATTATTTAGTGACATTTAAATTATTTTTATTAATGTGACTTTTTATTGTCTACATTAATAATGACCACTAAAAAATGAATGAAAAATTAGATAAAAAATATAACTTTAATGAAATTAAGAAGATAAAATTATTTAAAATAAAATTAAGAAACCAAAACTGTAATTTTATAAAAATGTAATTAAACTTTTTTTTCTTCATGTTTTTAATTTAATTTGATTCAAGTGGGCCCTGTATCGTAGTGTCCAATAAAATAAGATGCATCAAATTTGAATTAGTTAACGAAGGAAAGCAGCTTTTGGTGTTCGAACCCCATACTAGCCGTTGCAGGTAGGACACGACAATGGGAATCTTTTGTCTCAACGTTCAAATTATTTGAATCACAGTCTACACCTTGCACCGACGTCGTCGTATCTTTACGCTCCCACAGGCCACAACGTTTTAAATCTAACCTACCCTGCATTTCCCCCATCTTCTGATTTTCTTTTTCTCAATAGCTTTCCGAAGGACGAAGATAAAGAAGCTCTTCTCTTTCTACACCTCTCTCTCTCTCTCTCTCCGTTCTGCAGAGACCCGGTTTGAGATCTATCCTCCTCTCTTTAATCTGCCCTTTATTCCTCAAATCTCATTGAATTAGGGCTAGAAAAGCTCATTATATTGTCATTATGGCTACCATTAATGGGCAAATTGAAACTGCTCAAGGCAATATTACTCCGACCGCCATTGCTCCTGCGAAGCAGCCTCTTCCTCCTGCAAAGAGCGTTGATTCTCAATCTGTTCTCAGAAGGTTTTTGAGTCATTTTCTTAGTTTATTCTTTTCTTAAAGCTTAAAGAGATACGGCTATTCTTGTTCTTTTATTCCATTTCCCCCTTTTATCCATTCCAATTTGGATGTTTCCCAACATGTTAATTTAGATGAATTTATACTTGGTGTATCTTTACCCTTTTAGGCATTCAAATTTTTTTTATTATCTGTTTTCACTTACCGTCGTTGTTGGTGCCCAAGATAAAGAAGTTTCTGTAGAAGAAAGCAAATCGTTAGCATAGGTTTTGGGCTTTGCTGGCTCGTCTGAATTGAGCTTTGCTACTGGGTTCTTTTTTGCTTTTCTTAACTTTTTTCCATACGGGTTCCGTCGCCCCTTGCTTCCCCATGAGAGGTGACCAGGTTAACTTCGAAGTTTTTTTCCAGTAACCATAAATATTAAATAGTTTTGGAATTTTGCCTGATTAGACTTCATATTTATGTAAAGTTAAAATATCTTCAGGGCATTTGTTTCTAACCCCTCCTTTCTTTTTGTGGTTATTGCCTATCAGGTTGCAGTCTGAATTGATGGCTTTGATGGTAAGAATTCGTCCTATGCTCAATCAGGTCTCTTTATAATTAGGATTTGGCAATACAGTGAACCTGTGAGGCAGTTTCCAATCTCCTCTATCATTTGAACAGCTAAATAGAAATTTTTATGGATGATTCAAAAAACTTATTAATGTTTCTGTGACTGGAATGGAATTTCAGATGAGTGGAGATTCTGGTATCTCTGCGTTCCCTGAGGAGGATAACATGTTCTGCTGGAAAGGAACAATAAAAGGAAGCAAAGATACGGTGTTTGAAGGAACAGACTACAAGCTATCACTTTCCTTTCCAAATGATTACCCATTTAAACCTCCAAAAGTCAAGTTTGAAACAACCTGCTTCCATCCTAATGTTGATCTCCATGGCAATATATGCTTGGACATTCTTCAGGTAATGCCAAGTGTTATGACACCTCGAAGAGATTAACATATCCATTCCATAACAATGTTATTTTGTCATCTTTTTATACAGGATAAATGGTCATCTGCTTATGATGTGAGAACAATTCTTCTATCAATCCAAAGTCTGCTTGGAGGTAATTCAAAACACAAGATTTTGAATAAAATGCTGCTTCCCGCATCTTATTTGCTCACATTATTATTATTATTATTTTTTATAATTTAGAGCCAAACAATAATTCACCACTAAATCCACAAGCAGCCCTGCTTTGGAGCAACCAAGAAGGTAATAACGAACATCCATATCTTTTTACACAGTGTTATATAACTGGTAATAATTTAGTTTATTTATATCTTCCAAAAGAGCCTAAAGTGATATTTGCTGTGCTCTACAGATTACAGAAAGATGGTGGAGAAGTTGTACAAGCCTCCAAGTGCTTAGCTTGGCCTTGGAATTTATCAACCTGGTTATGTAGAACGCCCATTTTCTGTCTGGTTTTTTATTGGTGATACCTTCTCTGTCTGCTTTGAAGAAGAGAAAGAGAGATGAACGCATATTTATTTTTAGGTGTTCCATTCCTTCTGTTCTTTTTCCTTTCTTGATGGGCATTCTAATCCTTGTAAACATTTATTATCTCTTTCTTTGACAATTGAAAGTCGAAAGATGATACTTCTTGTTTTCTTGCTTGTTGCACATCACTTTGCGTAAGTGACCGATTCTGAGATTTTTCTTTTTAGCAGCAGCTATTTTATAAAATTAATTATAAAAGTAACTAAAAACATCTAAAATACAATTTCAAGCCACTAGGCGTGTATATTGTGATGATACTTGGTAAAAGAAAATTTACCTAAAAGAGATTTTGATAAATTTACTAAAAATCATGATTGAGCTACACATTAAAATTATCAAAGGACTAATGAATCATCTCCACGGTTTGTTAATGTTGGGAACCCAAAAGAAGAAAAAGATAGGAAACCATTAATATATTCAAATAAAATTACAAATATTCCTTCCGTTTCAAATTATCTGTTATTTTTACATTACCGATAAAGTATTAATTATTATTTTTTCAGCGTTACCCTTATTTATTGTTATCTTCAATAGTAACAAGAGTTTTAAATTGACTTTAATAAGGGTAATTTAGTCAAGTTGATAAGTACATATTTTGTCATATTTTTTATGTTGAATTCTTTTGCATTTAATCGTTTTGTTCTTAAGTTTATTGTGTTTCATGTTTTGTAGGTGTTTTGAAGTGAAAATGCTTTTATGAGAAGAAGTGAGTCAAGTTAGCATGCTTTGGAGCATTGTAAAAGCAAGTATTTGGGGAAAAGAACTCAAAATCACATAATTTCGGCCCAAAGTCAGACTATTCAGTGCCCTAATGCCCATTCTTAAGCATCGCGGCACTCAAAATTGAAGAAAATTAGTTCCAAACCCGAGAGTTCAGCGCCCCAGCGCTCAAATATCGCACTGGGTGCCCAAAATGTGAAGAAATTCACCCAAGATTTAAGGCTGCGGCTCAAGAAATGCCAAGCCGCGGCTTAGGCCAAAAATCAGTAGTTAGGGCTGAATTTTGGGCACCACAGCTCGCACGCATGCTGATACACTTTAAAAATCCATCTTCACTTCATTTTTACACAATTCTAACATTAGGAAACAAAAGAGAAAGCTTAGAAGAGAGGAGGAGAAGTAGAGGAAGGTTGAAGGGAGTGAGTTTGGAGAATATTCAACCATTTGGAAGTCTTCAAAGAGTTTTCTCTTCACCTTTTCTTCATTCTTCTTGTATTTTCTATAGTTTTCATGGATTATTTTGT
>JASKGM010000010.1:992395-1019908 GCA_034509205.1 Ceratonia siliqua | reverse complement strand
ATAGTTTTATGAATTTGTTATACTAAATTGAATCAATTGTGTGGTGTAAGTAGTTCAAATTGACATATTTCATTTTGTCTATTTAGTATTTAGTAGTCTTGATATTGGAAGTATAAAAGGGCCAAACCGATAACCCAAACCGAACCAAACCGCATAATAATGATTTGGTTCGGTTCGGTTTTTATTTTAGAATACTACAAACCCGAACCAAACCAAACCGCAAAGTTTTACTTGGTTTGGTTAACGGTTTGGTTCAAAATCGAACCAAACCGGACCGCGTTCACCCCTATCGAAAACTATGATCATATTAGTAAAAGGGCGTGACACACTGTTTGCTAAAAACTATCCACTCTGCTTCTAGACGTGGATTCTATTATATAAATAAAGATACAAATCTTTTATAGTAAATCATTTTAAAAAAGTAAAGTGCATAAATTTAGTTTTTTAAAGAATAAATTAATGATTTAGTCATTCAAATATAATGATTTTTTTTAATTTAAAATAATTTAATTTAATTTTTAAAAATAAATTTTACTCTAATATCTCTCTATTAGTCCAATTAAACATCATTCGATGGTTTGCTAATATGGATTAATAGAATTGTTATGTTATTGTTAAATCTTAATGTAATAATTAAGATTATATTAAAAGCAAGACTTATAAAAAAATTATGGTTAAATTAAAAATTAGAGTACTAAAATGTTAATTTATTCTTTTTTTTAAATGAATGAACCTTTTTCTGGAGTCAATTTTTTTTTTTAAAAAATGTAAGTTTATATGTTATATTAACATTTAACACTCACATAATAACATCACCAATCCATTTTAGTCAAAATGTTAGATGATGGTTAAGTAGGTTAACTAAAGAATTAAATTGAAACAATTAATTTTTAAAGTACTAAATTAAAATGTTTAAAATTTTTAAGGATTAAATTAAAATATATATATATATATTTAGAACATCAAATTATTAATTTATTTTTTTTAAAACTTAAATAGTATGGTGATTCTAATTAATAAATTTAAAGTTAAAATATTCAAAACTTACCTTAAAAAAGTTTGGAGTGAAGATTAATTTTTTTTTGAAGATAAAAAAATAATTTAGTTAAAATTTAAAAATATCACTCAAATACCCACCGTCCCTTTTTCCCATATTATCCTCATCTTCTTCATGTCCGAACCTTTCCCCTGCAACCCAAACTCCTCGGTCTTGAAGCAAGACGCCACGCTACGGTTCAAGGCTTCCAACCACCATCGAGGAGTAACAGATGCACCGTCGACACACCCGCTAGTGCCGCCGTCTAACCCACAACGCCGGCCATCCTCCTTTGCTTACAGCCGTCATTTTGCAGCCATTTAGGTAAGGAAAATCTTTCCCATTCCTTTCGATTTTGGAGTTCTAATTTAGACTTTTTTTTTATAACTTTGTTTGTTCTGGACTGATTTAAGCTTGAATTTCAACTCTTGCATTTACCATTTCATAGTTTCTTGAGAAATAGAGATATACATGATAGGGGATTTTGGGTTTTGGGTTTTCATTTATGATGGGGATTTATGTGATGTTTGGGTTTCTTCTAAATTTGGGGCTCTTTGTTGTTTTTTTTTGCAGAAACAAAATGTAGCAATTTGAAGTTTGAATTTACTATCCTTCACTGAATTTTTTTTTTGGTGTGACTACCAATTAGTTATATCAACTGGGTTATACATGAATGAAGAAGTTTGCCTAATATTTGTTGCATAACTAATTGATCAGATAGGTGTTAACAATCATTCAATTAATTTGAAGCCAATATTAAATAAGACCACACTTTTGAAATATAAAATCCGATGACATATGTAAGATAATTGCATCATGCCATTCAAAAAACTAACATTCAAAATAGTCCACCCTATGTCAATCAAAAAACGTTTTCATCAAATCCTAACAAAATAAAATGTTATAATAGAATAAGTCATGGTTTTTCATCCTTCATCATCCTCCTCAGCTTGTTCCCCAATAACTGGTCAGTTAAGTTCTCTTCCAAAATCTTTTCATCTTGACCCTGTTAAGACATGTCAGAAGGATAAGCCACACTAGATTAATGAAACAGTTCAGCCACTGCTTAGATCAGCACGTGCACGAAAAGGGAATCCTAAATATGGGATAGTGGCTTCAAATGGATAGAGTCAGCAGAAAGAGCAAAGTGGCAAACATGCTACTAGTTTCATGTTCACCATGTTCATGCAGTTGAAGTCCATGAAACCATTATTTCCTTCATATTCCTTATTTTCTGCTAGTTGTCAGTTATCCTTTGTATTCCTTATTTTCTGCTAGTTGTCAGTTATGTTTTCCTTATTTTCGGTGCATTAGTATCAGTTATTGTAAATAACCGTATCAGTAGGCGTAGCAGTTACTTTCCAGTTGTAATAGTAGAAGGAACTTTGTATATATATGGTTGGATATGGAATGAAAAAGGGTATGAAATTACACCCAACTTAATTTGTGGTTTGTGCTCTTTCCCTAAACAGAGCTCGAGAGTGTGAGTTTACTGGTTTTGATTGGGACCTTTACATTGGTATCAGAGCCTAGTTCAATGGGCACCAATAAGGAACGTATTGTGATACTCGAGTTGGGGCTAGGCGAAGTTAGAGAAGGTATTCACCGACTGGAATTCAACATGGCAGAAAGAAGGGCACAATTTGAAGGCGCAATGAACAGGTTGACCGAGGCTATTACGTCCCGAGTTTCACCTGTCAGACACGCAATGGAAAGGGAGGGAACATCACGCAATTACACCAAAGAAACCAACATCAGGAGGCCCATTTTTTCTTCAAAGATGGCAAAGTTAGAATTTCCTAGAAATTTTGGTGAAGATCCAATCGAGTGGCTGAATAGAGTGGCTCAATTCTTTGAATTTTAGAACATCCATCCTGAATACAGGCTTCCTCTGGCATCATTTCATTTGGAGGGAGAAGCGAATGTCTGGTGGCAACGGATGCAGAGAACCTATAAAGACAAAAGGGCAACTCATCACGTGGATACTCTTTGAAGAAGAGTTGTGGGCGCGTTTTGGACTGACTGAAGGAGAAGATTTCGATGAAGCACTATCAAAGATCAAACAAATGGGGACTTTAAGAGACTTTCAGAAGGAATTTGAAAAATTAGGCAATAAGGTGCATGGCTAGACACAGAATGCGTTAGTTGGCACTTTCGTGGGGGGTTTGAAACCTGAAATAGTTGAAGGAATTCGTATGTTTTGTCCTAACACCCTGAGAGATGTGATCAATCTAGCGAACTTAGTTGACAACCACAAGAAGATCCCCATCCAATGCAGTCGTGCCTTTCAAGAGGCTTACTTGGGATGAAATGCAAAAGAAAAGGGCTCAAGGCCTCTGCTTTAATTGCACTTAGCGTTTTACTCCAGGCCATAATGCCAAAAGCCACAGCTATTACTTCTTGAAGAACAAACAAAGATGACAATAGAAGAATTCGACGAAGGTAAAGAAGATAGTATAGCAAGGGAAGAAAATGAAACCCAAGAACTTGAGATCACCCTTCATGCACTATCAGGGTGGAATGGTCCTTGTACGATGAGATTGAAAGCTCAAATTGGGCAACATGAACTCATGGTATCGGTAGATAGTGGATGTACACATAATTTCATAAGTAGCTAGTGTATTATGGCTACTAGTGGAGAAAAGAACCCTTTTAATGTCAGGGTAGCAAATGGAGAAAAATTGAAGAGTCAGGGTTAATTCAATCAAGTGCCAGTGGACATTCATGGAGTGGTCTTTGCATTAACCATGTATGCACTGTCTCTATCGAGTTTGGACTTAGTCTTGGGCATCCAGTGGTTGGAAATGTTAGGCTAATTATTTGTGATTGGAAGAAATCCACCATGGAGTTTATATGGGATAATCAGCATTGAAGATTACAAGGAATTACTACCAGACCCATCCAAGCAACATTAGCATCATAACTCACCAAGGACCTTTGACAGGGACAAGCACTCTTTGCAATATGCATACCAATAGCCACTACTCATGAAGCAGTAACGATGGAATCTGGAACAACCCAGGGACAAGAACAAAAGATGAAACGGATGCTGAAATAGTATGATGACATCTTCAAAGAACCTACTAATCTGCCACCTCAGAGGGATATCAATCACTGCATTGTGCTTAAGGAAGGAAGGTGTAGAGTCGGTCAATGAAGGCCATACAGGTATACCCATTTTCAAAAGACCGAAATTGAAAAGCAAGTACAAGATATGTTGAATTCTAGTTTAATTAGACCCAACACTAGTCCCTTCTCCTCACTCGTTTTGCTTGTGAAAAAAACATATGGCAGTTGGAGGTTTTGTACAGATTACAGGGCCCTCAATACAGTGACTGCTAAGGATCGATTTCCAATATCCACAATCGATGATATGTTGGATGAGCTACACAGAGTAGCATATTTCACCAAGTTAGATTTGCGTGCTGGGTATCAGAAGGTCAGAATGAATCCAACTGATGTGCATAAGATAGCCTTTCGCATGCATAACAGCCATTATGAGTACATGGTGATGCCGTTCGGATTATGCAATGCACCTTCAACATTTCAGGCTATCATGAACTCCATCTTCGGGCCTCACCTTTGCAAATTTATGCTGGTATTTTTTGACAACATTCTATTTTATAGCCTTTGTTGGATTAACCACTTAAATCATGTGCAGAGTGCATTGTAAATACTGAGACAGCATAAATTTCATGTGAAAGCAAGTAAATGTGCTTTTGGAGAGTATCTTGACCACATTGTGACCCACCAAGGAGTTCGAGCAGATCAACAAAAGATCAATGCTATGATAAATTAGCTGAGACCTAGCAACACTACAGAGTTGCAAGGTTTTCTTGGCTTAGCTGGGTATTATCGCAAATTTGTAAAACATTATGGTATATTGGCTATACCACTGACTAACCTATTAAAAAGAGGAAAATTGAGTGGAACCAAGATGTAGAAGAAACATTTCTCAACCTCAAGAAGGCTATGACAAAAACTCCCATCTTAGCCGTGCCAAATTTTATAGATTCATTCACAATTGAGACAAATGCATTAGGAGGGGGAATAGGACTGTATTGATCCAATAAGGATGACCTATCGCTTATATGAGTAGAGCCTTGGGCATTGCGAAACAAAAGTGGTCTGTATATGCGAATGAGATGTTGGCTATTGTTGTGGCAGTACAAACTTGGAGACCTTATTTGTTGGGTAAACGGTTCTTCATACAAATAGATCAACAGAGTTCAAGATATTTTATGGATCAACGAATTACCACTCCGGAGCAGCAGAAATGGGTGGTTAAGCTTATGGGTTACGATTATGAAATCCTTTACAAGCCTGGAAGGACCAATTCGGCAGTTGATGCTCTGTCCTGTAAGCCAAATAGCCCCACTTTGAATCATCCCTTTGTTCGACATCTGTAGCTATGGGATGATATTAGAAAAGCAGCATAAGATGATCAGTATATGTCAAAGGTATCGAGATTAGCAGATGAACAACCAGGTAATCCTTTCGTGCAGAAGGATGGGCTAGTGTATTATAAAGGTAGATTTGTAGTACCTGATAATGGAGGCCTTCGTCAAATGTTATTGACCGAGTTCAATGTGGTAAAAACAGCTGGGAATTTAGGGATCTTTCGCACCTTCAAAAGATTGAGTCAACTTTTCTATTGGCCTTCAATGTATCGAGATGTTCACAAACATTTTTCTAATTGTACAATTTGCCAAAAAGCCAAAACAGAGTTAGTGGCACCAGCGGGTTTATTGCAACCTTTACCCATTCCCAACCAAGTATGGGAGGATATTACACTTGATTTCATTGATGCACTACCAACTTCACAGGGAAAAGATTCTATACTTGTTGTTGTTGATCGTCTAAGTAAATATGGCTGTTTCATTGCACTCACTCATCCCTACACGGTGAAGATAGTTGCAGAAAAGTTTATTGAAGGGATTGTCAAAATACATGGAATGCCAAGTTCAATGGTGAGTGATTGATCTAGTTTTTGTTTGTAAATTTTGGCAGGATCTTTTCCATCTTTTAGGAACCACATTCAAGCTTAGTTTACGCATATCATCCTCAAATTGATAGACAATCGGAAAGAGTTAACAAATGCCTTGAACAATACCTCTGTTGCTTTACTCATCAATGGCCTCGACGGTGGGCATACTTTCTTCCTTGGGCTGAGTTATGGTATAACACAGCCCATCATAGCTCCATTGGCATGACACCTTTTCAAGCTTTATATGGAAGGTTGCCACCCATAATTCCTTTCTATAAAGGAGGCATGATGCCAGTGCATGAAGTTGACAACGTTCTGTTAGATAGAAATGAGATCCTCAAACAGCTAAAAATGAACTTATCCATGTCATCAAATTGCATGAAACAAGTAAGCAGATCAACATAGAAGAGAGGTGGAGTTCCAAACTGGATATTTGGTTTTTATCATATGGTTTTCGAATGTGCACATCACAGGTTGTCAAATAAATTTTATGGTCCATTTTCGTTGATGGAACGAATTGGACAGGTGGCTTACAAGTTGGCTCTTCCCTTATAGTCTTGGATTCATCCGGTTTTCCATGTTTCATTACTCAAACCATTCACAGTAGACAATTCTGGCGATCCTCCAGAGCTCCCTAACATGGCCGACAAAGTACGAATAGTTATACCCACAAAGAATGCTAGATACTCGTTGGATTAAGCATGGGCATCAATTCATTGAAGAAAGTTTAGTGCAATGGAGCCATCTGCCTAACGAATAAGCAACATGGGAAAACTCAGAATTGGAGAAAATACAAGGGAATCCTAAATATGGGATATTGGCTTCAAATGGATAAAGTCAGCAGAAAGAGCAAAGTGGCAAACATTCTACCAGTTTCACATTCACCATGTTCATGCAGTTGAAGTCCATGAAACCATTATTTCCTTTGTATTCCTTATTTTCTGCTAGTTGTCAGTTATGTTTTCCTTATTTTCGGTGCATTAGTATCAGTTATTGTAAATAACCGTATCAATAGGCTTAGCAGGTACTTTCCAGTTTTAGTAGTAGGAGGAGCTTTGTATATATATGGTTGGATATGGAATGAAAAAGGGTATGAAATTACACCCAACTTAATTTGTGGTTTATGCTCTTTCCCAAAATAGAGCTTGAGAGTGTGAGTTTATCAGTTTTAATTGGGACCTTTATAGGTCTTTTTCAGAATTATCTCTTTTGGCAGGCATAAGAAACTCAAGGCATATGGAATCAATGTCATTATCACATGTCCTTGATGCAGTCTCCTGCAACTTAAATTTTAGATATAAGTAAAGAGATAGTTCTGACAAGTTCAAGTATGGAATCAATATCACAGGTTATCCTAGTGACCATGAATATTTGTTGTCCCATCTTGATTTTGTGCTCCTTAATATGTATCTTGAAAATAAATTTCCTGCCAATAAAATCTTCCAGCTTTGTTGGGTAGCCTTTGTCATAGTTTTCGGGCTGAAGATTAAGAGCAAAGAAACTCAAGGCATATGGAATCAATGTCATTATCACATGTCCTTGATGCAGTCTCCTGCAACTTAAATTTTAGATATAAGTAAAGAGATAGTTCTGACAAGTTCAAGTATGGAATCAATATCACAGGTTATCCTAGTGACCATGAATATTTGTTGTCCCATCTTGATTTTGTGCTCCTTAATATGTATCTTGAAAATAAATTTCCTGCCAATAAAATCTTCCAGCTTTGTTGGGTAGCCTTTGTCATAGTTTTCGGGCTGAAGATTAAGAGCAAAGGTAAGTTTACATGTATAAAAAATTTATGAAAGATATTCTTATTAAGATTAGCCGGTATGAAATATGTTGCTAGTATAGTATATGAAGTAATATTTAAACATCTCACAATGTTAAAGTTAGTCTTCAAAAACCACAAAAGTGTTATAACCCACTCCGCCAGATTCCAAATACAGCCAAAGGAAAATACCAGAACTCTGAAATAGAGACGTAGAAGCTGAAAACTGTAGCATAAATCAGGAAAAACCAGTATAAGTTGGTGAGTTTTCAAGAGACTCACCTCTCTCCCCAAAGTAATACCAAAATACAACCTGAATTCAAAAACTAGGGATCGGCCACCTCTAAATAGAACTGAACGACGCACTAAATGACCACCAGGCCACAAAACCCTACCATACAAAACGACATAGCAGAACTAGAGAAAATACAAGCCAAGCAACACAACAACACTTAACCAAAATAACACAGCAGCTACAAACAGAACATAGTAATAATTAACCAAAACGACACAGCAGCAATAAAATAGGTAGACAACACCAAAACTTCAGATACTCCCCTACTTCTTCTAGCGCCTAGCATAGGTAAACCGAATTGGAGGTTTATCATTACCCATCGCCCAAAGTCTCACCTTGTCCTCAAGGTGAAAGCTAGGAAATTGCAGGCGCATGTTATCAATATGTTCCCAAGTAGCTTTAGACTGTGGCAAGCCATGCCATTTAATGAGGACCTTAGGATAATGATTAGAGCTGGTGGTGTCAAGACGAATGTCCAGGATATTTTTAGGTGTTACCACCATTTCTCAATCAACTGTTAGTTGGAGAGGTAGCTGCTAAGATGGTTGATCAAAGCCCATAGCCTTGCAAAGTTGGGAAATGTGAAATACCAGGTATATAGTCGAGGACGGGAAGTTGAAACTTGTAAGCAACTGCTTCAATACATTGCAACACCTTGTAAGGACCAAAGAATCTAGGAGCAAGTTTTTCATTGCACCTTTTGGCTAGGGACTTCGGCCTATAAGGGCAAAGCTTGAGAAACACTAGATCACCCACAAGATATTCCACATTACATCTTTTCCCAACCGCCACTCCCTTCATTTTGTTGGGCTTGAAGGAGGTGAAATTTCAAATCATCAACCGCTGACACAAGTGTGGAACCCGACCCATAATGAATGAGGGGGGTGGGTCTCGACCATATACCAAGCAAAAAGGAGTTGAGGGGGCTGTAGTATGAAAAGAGGTATTGTACCAAAATTTAGACCACACCAGCCACTTGTACCATTGTGATGGCTTCCTTATAATGAAACAACGCAAATAAGATTCAATGCAACGGTTCACCACTTCTGTTTATCCATCCGTTTGAAGATGGTAAGTGGTGCTACGTTTCAGTGTCGTTCCTTGCAAATCTAAAGAGGTCAGTCCATAATTTACTTAAGAAAACCTTATCTCTGTCCGATATGATGGAACGAGGTATGCCATGGAGCTTTACCACCTCACGGGTAAATATTTCAGCTACATGTTGAGCAGTGAAAGGATGCTTGAGGGCGATGAAATGTGCATATTTACTAAGGCGGTCAACCACAACCATGATAGTATTATATCCCTCTGATCATCTGCCTAAATTTGATTTGGAATCGAAAATGACTGTAATAGTCCAGCAGGGGAAAGAGAGGAATATTTATTCCGTTGGCACCCTTCACAGCGTGCCACATTCTTTGCAATATCCTTGGTCATGCCCATCCAATACCATTACTTAGCAAGGCGTTGACAAGTCTTGGAGGCCCCCGAATGTCCCCCAGCAGGACTATCATGGAAAGTTTGCAGCAACATGGTTATAACTTATAGTGGAGAAGACTGAGGGACCACTGGACAAACCTTGAATAAAAGCTGCCCTTGCTCTATAGAAAAAGCATGGTCTGCTCCTTGGGTTATAGCCTGCTTAATTATAGATAAATATGAGTCTTGCTCAACTGACTGCTGTAATTCTCCCAAATCCCATGGTTGTTACACATCAGACTTCCAACAAAGCCTCGAGATTTTGGCGGGAGAGTGCATCCGCTGCCTTATTATCAAGACTCGGCTGATATTGTATGTCAAAGTTATACCCAAGGATTTTGGACAGCCATTTCTGATGCTCCTCATTGACAAGTTGTTGCTCCAACAAAAATTTGAGGCTTTGTTGGTCAGTACGGACCACAAACCTCCTCCCAACAAAGTATGGTTGCCACTTTTGGATGGCAAGCACTATAGCCATTAGCTCCCGTTCATAAACTGATTTAAGGTGTGCTCTAGGAGGCAAAGTGTGGCTGTAATAGGCTACCAGCTGCTTGTTTTGCATAAGTACAGCACCTAACCTGAAGTTGGAAGCATCCGTCTCAATAATGGAAGGTTGTGAAAAATCCAGAAGTGATAAAATCGGAGCAGCTGCCATAGTTTGCTTTAACCGAATGAAAGCAACCTCCGCTTCATCATACCACCCGAAATTATCCTTTTTGAGCTGGTGGATGAGCGACCAAGCAATTTTGCTATATCCTTCCACAAATTTTTGGTAATACCCCGTGAGCCCCAAAAACCCCCGAAGCTCCCTCGAATTAGTAAGGGTAGGCCAATATAGCATAGCAAATACCTGAGCCTGGTCTGCAGCCACTCCTGGGGCAGAAATGATGTGCCCCAAGTGTTCAATTTGTCGCTGTCCAAACTCGCATTTCTTTGCATTTGCAAACAACCAATGCTGCCTCAAGAGTTCCAAAACCAACTTGAGATGTTGTTCATGTTCTTCCATGGTCATACTATAGATGAGTATGTCGTCAAAGAAAACCAAGATGAAGCGCCTAAAAAATGGTATAAATATCTCATTCATCAAAGATTGGAAGGTTGCTGGAGTGTTGGTGAGGCCGAATGGTATCACTAAAAATTCAGTGACCTTCGTGAGTCTGGAAGGCTGTATTAGGTATGTCATTCACTCTCATTCGGATATGGTGATACCTGAACTTATCAATCTATGAAAACATTGTAGCCCTGTGGAGTTCATTGATGATAGGATGGGAAATTTGTTCGGAACCGTTGCTTTGTTGGTAGCCTTATAATCAATGCAGAAGCACTTACTTCCATCCATTTTTTGACCAAGAAGAACTGGACTTGAAAATGGGCTGGTACTATGCTGAATAATACCGGCAGCCAACATTCCCCCCACCAACTTCTCAATCTCATTCTTTTGAGTTTGGGGATACCGATAAGGTCGGTATCATCAACTACCCTTATCTCTACCTTGTACCTACAATGAAGAACTAATGAATTAGGGAAATGATGTGATAGGATGTTTCAAGATATATTTAAGGGTTAATATAACTTTTGGTCTCTATAGTTTCACTCAACTGTTAAGAACCCAAGTCCAAAACAACCAACAAACCAATAAAACAGCAATAGAACAATCACACCACTGTGAGAATAAACTGATATTGATAGAAATGCAGTCTATAATACACCCAGAGTCACAATATACAAAAATACACAACCAACAGTCACACAACATGGAACCATAGTACACAAAAGAACTCAACCAGCAACAATGCAATACAGAAATGCAACTGAATAAGTAACAGTTGAACAACTCAGCAGCAGATTAATACCAAACCTCCAACAACATCAATCGCACGGTGAGATAGGTCCAGGTTGAGGGTATTCGAGAGACCCTCAGCTCTCCTAACACTTGACCAGAAATTCCCAATAAACTACCCCCCAAGTCACAGCTCTTGATAACACTAATAAGCAGAGGAAAAACAACATAACTAGCAAGAAAACTAACAACCCAGAGGCCCAAAAGGACATAACACCTAGAAACTAAAATAGCCAGCCAAAACAACACAGTAATGACAAAAAATAACTAAAACAGAAACCACCCAACCAAGTCAGTTTACTCCTTGCTTCCGTCGTTGCTTACGCCTAGCATAGGTCACCCTAATGGGAGGTCTATCATCGACTTTTATTTTAGTCCCTATAGTTTAATTTTGTCCAACTAAATCTTTACAGTTTCAATAACTTTTACTTTGGTCCTTATAGTTTAATTTTGTCCAATTGAGTCCTTATACTTTCAATAATTTTCACTATAGTTTTTACAATCAAAGATCAACTTAGCACCGTTAATATCATTCCTAAAGTGGCTTAATATTAATCACATGGCATGCCTACATATGAATTTGTCATGTGGTTAATTTTTGGCCACTTCAGCAATGATATTAATGGTGTTAAGTGGATCTTTGAAGGCAAAGACCAAAGTGAAAATTTAATTAAACTATAAGGACCAAAGTGAAACCTGTTGAAACTACAATGACTCAATTGGACAAAATTAAACTATAGGGACCAAAGTGAAAGTTGAGTTTTCCTGTAGGGATCAAAAGCTATATTAACCCTATATTTAATAAATAAGTAGCCAGACTATTGCTCATCTCGTTGGTAACATTAAGTGGATCGTCAGAAAGGGATATAAATGAATGTGTTGAAATTTGACTTAGCTGCTGAGAGTTAGAAACATCAGAATTCTCCAGCTTCTCCTTGAAGTCAAGAACTACTTTAATTTCAGGATTTGTCAACAATCTTGAGGCATACAATGAATAAGAGATCTTTCTATCTCCTGTGTTGCCTATATACAACAAAACAGAGTTGATAATATAAATAAATAAACTTTATGTACTTATAAATGTTGAACTCGCAAAGAATACCTTGGTTGTCCCTTATCTTACACCACTGAATAATTAGGATAATGGACACCCCTTTATTCTCACTCATGTAACTCAACATCATCAACATGCTGTTAAGACTCCTAGACGGGCTATGTATGCTAGAAGAAATAACAGAACTCAATTGTAACTAGACTTAGGGGGGTTAGGAAGTTGGGAACTTAACTGTAAATGGTTGCCAGGGAATCCTTATATAGAGGGGCAAAGGCTGAGAAGAGTAAGCAATTAAGTAGAATTGTGATGGAGAGCTGGTAGGTCTCTCGAATACCTATTACACTTGTACTTTTCATACAATTCTGAATACCAGACACCTCTGGAGTGTTATCTTTTCTCCTAATTCTAAATTACTAAGTCAGATCATATCAAGTGGTATCAGAGCAATTTGATCAAAGGGAATGATGAACAAGAAGATGGAAGAAAGACTCAAGGTCATGGAGGAACAAATGGGGTCTATTAAAGAATCGGCGCAGAGGATTCCATTGCTTGAAAAGAAAGTTGAAATGCTGTTAACCAAGGTGGATCAGATTTTGCAAAACTGTGGGTCACCGGCAATTAATCTGAGACATCAGAGCGAAGAGGTTCCAATTGACAAAACTACAGTGTTGTCGGAGAGAGAGAGGGGAAGGAAAGGAATTCGGGTCCTCACTTGGAAGCAAGAAATAGGGGAGGGGTAACTCTGCACGGCACCATTAGAGAAGTAATGGAGCGGAACAGCAAGGAGAGGAATGTCTTCGAGGGAAAAGAACGCTTCTTGAACTATATGGCAGGGCTAGAGAAGTTGCGAGCTCTCATCGTCAATCTGGGTTGGTAGGTGGCGGCGTGGTTCCAAGAGACTGTGGGCCATCAAATCATCCAAAACTAAGGAGCGCACCAGGGGAGGGATCAAGAGCCATTGGGTACACAAAGGATAGAGATTTGGGCCATACTGGGCCGGATTAGCAGTATGAGCCTAGTTGAGTACTTGACTATGGGCCAAAATCGCCTTATAATCAGAAGTTAGTGGGATCCAAGGTAGCAAGTTGGTAAAGGAGCAAAACAAAAAGTAGGTACACCAGATGGGGATTTCAAGATTGTCCACGTTGCAATCTATGCTTTGGAATCTAAAATTAAAGAAAGAGAAGGGAAGCAGGCGTCCACCAAGGTACCATTGGGGTATTTCGATCTTGATTGGCTTAAAATTACAGCGGAGATCTTCTTCTCAAAAGCATTGGGTTGTTGCTAGCAGATACTTTGGATATCTGATGATGGTCTTCCAGATTTAGGTGGAATTAATGAAGAAGAGACATGTTTTACTGATGAGGTCCACCAACCAGTTCTTACCTATCCTGGAGCTTATAGAAAAGTTACAGTGAAGCTAAAGATTCACCACTTTGCTATGGAGGCTCTTCTAAAAAGCAACCAAGTTAATGAATTGGAAGAAGGTGCTTTGTTAGAAATTGATCATAACTTCATTCCTGGACCATTGGCCATAAATGATTAAAGTGGCTTTGATGAGGCTACCTCATGTGCACATGCCTTTCGAGTTCTAAAAACAGCTGATCCAACGGTGCTTGGCAGATGCAGTACATCTGGAAATGTATATGCTGATGCAATATTGGAACATCTATATCGATGGCTTTGCAGTCTTCAAGCAAAACCTTTTTATTTTACAAAGGATTTCATGAAAGCAGTTGTCAGTTGGGTCACAATGCAGTTTCAGCTATGCTCTATCTTTGGGCTTTGGGAGACTTTTGAAACAAGCTCTCTATAGTTCCCCGATTATCACCTTGAGGACAAGGTGAGGCTTTGGGCGGCGGGTATTGTTAAGACTCCTAGAAGGGCTACATATGGTAGAAGAAATAACAGAACTCGGTTGTAACTATACTTAGGGGAGTTGGGCTGTTGGGAACTTGACTGTAAATGGTTGCTAGAGAATCCTTATGTAGAGGGGCAAAGGCTGAGAGGAGGTAGTTAATTAAGTAGAATTGTGAGGCAGAGCTGGTAGGTCTCTCGAATACCTACTACACTTGTACTTTTCATACAATTCTGAATACTAGACACCTCTGGAGTGTTTTCTTTTCTCCTAATTCTGAATTACTAAGTCAGATCATATCACGTGCTGTCCCCATAGTGTCCATTGGAGTGTATTATTTCTTAAAAAATTATGCATTTGTTATAGTCAACAAATACCAAATAAAGAATAAAGAATAAACAAAAAAGAAAAAGAAAAAGAAAAAGGAAATATAAAAAATCGGCTATTCTTGTTTCCGTCCTTTGTGTTCTCCTCTATATCACTAATACTTGACAAAACCAAGAACATTTGTAAAAAAACATTTTTAATCACATATGCAGTGACAATAAAATTTATGAATCAAAGACAGCAAAACTCACCAACCAAATAATTCTCATCAGCTCACCTTGTGGTTATGTCAGGAAAAGGGATGAAATTAAAACCATACAAAGAAATATCAGTCTTCATCACACAATTTGACAGTAGATGAGTACTGGAAATTAATCTTGTAAGGATGAACCGTTGTGCTGTGAGCACCTGTGTTTTGAGCAATGAAAAACTTACCAAATATGTATATTTTCCCCTCAGTCAATTGAGACTTAAACTTATGGACAAAAAATCTTCTTTGCAGTAGCATGTATCATCTCATTCTTGAAAGGAAAAAAATTAGAATTCAAATAACTAATGCAATCTGATATGAACAACGTTAAAAAAACCACCTTGTTATCGCATAAGACCATCTCGGTGCTATTGATCTCTCTAGGCAACTTAAAACCGGGCATTGTTTGTAGCCTAGTTACCCTTGCTCTGACTTTCCATGAGTCTGTTTTAGGATTTAGCTCACTCAAATGGTCATACTTAAGAGGCATGATGTAAGCAAGCTTGAAAACATTATGTTAGACCCTCAGTACTTAAGTAAGGGCAAAAAGGTCAATTGGCAGAAGTAACCTTACTGCAGGATATTTAAGCATAAGTGACACACGAGAAAGGTGTGGAGAATTTAGGGAAACACTAGGGAGAGACCTAGCCTCTCGGAAGCTAGGGATTTATCTTTATTTTTGGTTCCTTTGTTGGTTTAGTCTATTTCCTAAGACTATTTATTTGTCATTGGGACTTTTTATTATTCAATAATATTATTGTCGGTCATCTATTTCATCTATATTTGCCTTGTATTGGCTTTATTTTGTGGCTGTTTCCCCTCACATTATAAAACTTACTTAGGAGGCAAGGTGTAAGAGACAAACAGTTCAAAATCAAAACGAAAGAGACAAACAAATTCAGGAAGAAGAAAATAAAATGTCATACCTGAGCTTACAACATGAGAGAAGCAATTTCGACAGGAAAAAAAGATGTAAATAACTGATATGGTAGTTTTATATAAGAGTACAATGCTATCTAACTCACCACTTCCAACGTAATTCAAAATATTTTGTATAATTATCTCAACTGCTACTTTCAAGATGAGCAATCTACCAACACAATATTTATTGTAGAGCATTGTATACTGTAAAAGAGAGCTTCGGGAGACCAAATAATTTTAATTTACATGGGTTACAATTGGCTCTAATTATGAGTTCGTTCGAATTATAATGTTTATAAAATTTGAATTACAATTGGAAATTAGATGAATGACATATGGTGACAAATGATTGGTCATATTTTGTAAATATTAAATAAATGAGAAGAAAAAAATTGACAGGGTGCCACTTGTCAAGAGGTGGAACTCCTTTTATATATATATATATATAATATAATTGATTGATTGATTATTAAAGATGGTCTCCACCCAAACTCGGCCCAGGATCTCCCAACTCCTGGTCAACATAGTTACTCATCATAGATTTAATCTACTACAGGTACCGGGAATTTTGAAAAGAAAATTAAACTATGATATGATTTTATAAATCTGGAATAATACCTTGTTCACGAGTGAGAAAACCTTCAATTTCACTTGACCGTTGTTAAACTAGGCATAGGAAACGAGAAAAAAAAGAGGAAAAAAAAACTATAGTCGTAAGCCATTTCCTTGGTTGCATACCCAGTACCCACTAATTTCTTCTAACTGTTTTTACTGTTTCATCATTGCTGTCTTGCTGAGATGAAGAAAGCAAAAGTAATTTTAAGGTTTCTTTATTACACTCATTTGAATCTCTATAATAATATTCATGTGTAATTCCAGACTTGTAATTTTTTCTAGGAATTGATGGAAAGCAATATTATCAATTTAACAAATCTTCTGCAGTTCTGCATCGGCAAGAAAGCCCTCCTAACTGGTAAGATTCTCCATGCACGAATCTTCCGTCTATCCCTTTTAACTGACACCCTTCTCTCCAACCACCTCATTGAACTGTATTCCAAGTGTGACAATGTTAGTGCTGCCTATCAAGTGTTCTGTAAAATACCTCAAAGAAACATATATTCGTGGAATGCCATCTTGGGTGCTTATTGTAAACATAGCAATATACATGATGCTTATAGATTATTTCTACAAATGCCTGAAAGGAACACTGTCTCATGGAACACTATAATTAGCACAATGGTACGAACTGGGTTTGGACAGGAGGCATTGGATACTTTTGACTCAATGATGTCGGAAGGACTTAAACCCTCACATATTACATTCGCTAGCATATTTAGTGCATGTGGTGCTTCATCAGATGCAGAGTTTGGCAGGAGAAGTCATGGTCTTGTGGTCAAGGTTGGTCTTGACAGAAATATGTATGTTGTCAATGCTCTTTTGTGCATGTATACTAAGTGCGGGCTTACTGGGGATGCAATTATTGTTTTCAAGGACATCCCTGATCCTAATGAGGTTACTTTTACTACAATGGTGGGTGGGTTAGCAAGGACAAATCAAGTAAGGGAAGCGTCAGAAATGTGTAGAATGATGTTGAGAAAAGGTATTCATATTGATTCTGTCTCACTGTCAAGCATCTTGGGTGTCTGTGCAAAAGGAGGATTTGAGGAAATTTGTCTCTATGGTCAAAATTTTGGCTTCTCACCTCATGCGCAAGGCAAAGGAATACATACTCTCTCAATTAAACTAGGATTTGAGAGAGACCTCCATTTAAGCAATTCATTGCTTGATATGTATGCAAAAAGTGGAGACATGAATAGTGCTGAAAAGATTTTTGCTAATTTGCCTCAACTGAGTGTTGTTTCTTGGAATATAATGATTGCTGGGTATGGCAACAAATACAAAAGTGAGAAAGCTTTAGAGTATCTGCAAAGAATGCGATCATATGGATTTGAACCAGATGATGTCACTTATATCAACATGCTAGCATCATGTGTCAAGTCTGGGGATGTTAGTACTGGGCGTCATATATTTGACAGCATGCCATTCCCAAGTTTGACTTCCTGGAATGCTATACTTTCGGGCTATATTCAGAATGCAGATCACAAAGAGGCAGTTGAAATGTTTAGGAAAATGCAGTTCCAATGTCTACATCCTGATCGGACTACATTGGCCATTATTCTCAGCTCATGTGCTGAAATGGGACTTATAAAGGCTGGAAAACAGGTTCATGCAGCCTCACAAAAGTTTGGATTTTATAATGATGTGTATGTTGCTAGTGGTCTTATTAATGTGTACTCAAAATGTGGGGAAATGGAGTTGGCAAATCATGTATTCAGTAAACTGCCTGAACTAGATGTTGTTTGTTGGAACTCAATGATAGTGGGGTTCTCAATCAATTCTCTTGACAAAGAAGCTTTCTCTTTCTATAAGCAGATGCGAGAATTTGGCTTCATTCCTTCAGAGTTCTCTTATGCTAGCATATTGAATTCTTGTGCAAAACTTTCTTCACTACTGCAAGGACAACAGATTCATGCGCAAATCACAAAAGATGGCTATGTAGATGACATATTCGTGGGGAGTTCTCTTATTGAAATGTATTGTAATTGTGGGGATGTAGATGGAGCCAGATGCTTTTTTGATATGATGCCATTTAAAAACACTGTTACTTGGAACGAAATTATCCACGGTTATGCACAGAATGGATGTGGTGATGAGGCTGTTTGTCTCTACAATAACATGATCCAATCAGGTGAAAAACCTGATGATATTACTTTTGTTGCTGTTTTAACTGCATGTAGCCACTCGGCATTGGTTGATGAAGGGGTTGAAATATTCAATTCAATGCAGCACAAATATGGAATAGCACCCATGCTAGATCATTATACTTGCATTATAGACTGTCTGGGCCGTGCTGGGCGGTTTGATGAAGCAGAAGTCATTCTAGATAATATGCCATACAAAGACGATCCAGTTGTATGGGAGGTTGTGCTAAGCTCATGTCGAATTCATGCGAACTTGAACTTAGCAAAAAGAGCAGCTGAGGAACTTTTCCGACTGGATCCTCAAAATTCTACCTCTTATGTGCTTCTTGCCAACATGTATTCTTCTATGGGCAGATGGGATGATGCAAGGGTTGTTAGAGATATGATGAGTGATAAACAGGTCCATAAGGATCCTGGTTATAGCTGGAGTGAGTGCAAGAATGGGATGGAGAACAATAATCTTGCATTGGTTGGTGTATAATCACAATTAGGGAATGGGAATTTATTATCATGATAACTGAAATCAAAGCACCTCTGCAGAGACCTTCACAACTTCTCTAAGCAGAGCTCTGATGATTAAGTGAAACTACTACCTTGGAGTTGATCATGGTTAGTTGCACTTATCTTTTGCTAGTCTGGAATGGAAGACGGTCAATTCTCCTGAACTTGTTGCAAGTTGAACAGCATGGAGAGTGTTTGCTTGAATGATATGTCTTGCCCTCTAGGAGAATTGGTCACTGGTGGTTTTCTGACCTCCAATGAATTCCAGTATGTAGTCACCTGTTGCTGCGATAGATGGATTTATGGATTTTGATTGTAAACAGCACCAAAGGTTCCTGCTTTGTTGTATTGACTCAACCACTCAAACAGGTGAAGGCGGCTCTGTTTCTCACTCGTGTGTCTTTGTGTGTGTCACATAGTTATTGTGCAACTACTTATACAAGAATATGTTGGCTATTTGTGCTTATGAATTTTGTAAACATGGATTACTTCATTTCCCATAATGCTATAGAAGACACTACTAGAAAATAAAAAGTAGTGACGGATGAAAGTTCCATCACTACATTTAGAGATAAATGATTTATTAGTGACAGCTAAGGAAATTGGATTGGTACTTTTTATTTCAAAATTGACAAATTTAGTCACGGATTAGCTATGAATAGGTCCTTCACTATAGTATTAATGGAAGAAAAAACCACTAACAATTTCCTGTGCTATCTCATTCTTTGCATCTTGCCCCTTTAGCCTGTTCCCCAACTCTAGCTCTGCATCTCGCCTCTATGTTTAGCCTGTGCCCATCTCTGTCGTTCAACTTTGCATCTCTTTCCCTCTTGTGTGTGGGTGTGCATCTATGAAACACAAATACAAAACACGACATGGACACAGAGAAAGACACAGGACACAACGCGAAATATTTTAAGGCTATATATATATATATATATATATATATATGTTAAGACTGTAAATTTAAATTTATAATTTTTATACATGTGTCATACTTAAGTATTATATTTTAAACTTTCTATTAAATGAACTTATTCAAAAGAAAAACAAAATGGGTATCATTCTATATTCTAATTGTACTATTATTTTCCAACAAATCTACTAAAGAAAAGATGTTAACAAACCATACCGTAGTGGGATTTGGGATTTGTGTTGTGTTGATAACTTTATTAATAAGTGCAATGTTATTCAAATTACTCTTCTAACTAAATTTTTAAATTTTATTTGTAGATTTAGATAATATAGAGAGTGGTCTTGAAAAATCAGGATTCTCTTATAAGTAGAATAGCAACTATGAAAATGTTGAGGGGGCCACTCATAAGAAGTAGGTTGAAGAATTCTAGGAACTGTTTGTAGAATGTGGACATCGGACAAAGTTCTAGTAGTTCCTCAATGATTGAGTTATCTGATTTGATTTGATTTAATTTGCTTTGGTTATTATTTTAGTTTTAGTTGGATTTTATTTGTAACAAGCTGAAAGCTTTGTAAACTTCAATTTGAGGGCGAGTGTTAGAGGTATGATGGCTAAGGTAAAATATGTGTGTCATAGTTTAGTGGATTAGGCTTACTAGTTGTATTATCCTTGTACTTGACCTAGTTTTAATTATAAATAGACACACTGAGAACATAGCCATTCAAGTTATAATCCCATTCTCATCTCTCTCTTTCAATGACTATTATTTTTCTACAATTGAATTAAAATTTATGAGGTGACAAATTCTGATTGGCCAAAGTTTAACTGCCTACCATATGAAAACTAACTGGCATGACTGCATAGCTCTCATTTTCCATTAAGGCTTAACTAGACTGTATTTTATGCCGCATCTCTTGTGATATAGATTTTTGACATCACAGCCATGTGTCATCAGCTGCTTTAGAAACCCTTTCATGTTTTATTAGCTTGGAGGCAATGATATCAGAAAAAGTTTTAAACCCATTGGCTGGGGAACTGTGTTTTGGATCTTCGGACATACTAGTGCAGTACTAATATTAAAAAATGAGTACAAGTACAACTAATTGCTTTAAAATAATGAATTTCATATGGTACGTGCATACTGGTTGTAGAACTATTTGGGTGTGTATAAGCATCAAACTAGACGTCCTAAGCAACTTTTCTTCATATTATTTAATTATTCCTTTTTATTTATCCTTGTTTTTTTTTTGTCTATTATAGCCGTACTAAGTTTTTGTTTCACAATGGAGAACGGAGAAATGGGTGGTTTGGCATCGACGGATCTCAGGTATATGCCGTTACCAGAGATCCAGGTGATGGAACAAAAAACTTCTGTCTAACAGTTTGTTTCAAGCTCCTGGTTTGCTACAAGTCTTACTCTCCTTCTAATCTCTATTTATGATCTATTAGCTAAATTTACCTGTGTTAATTTCGTTCATCTCCTTTTCTTTTCATCATCTATGCTTTTTTCTTCTTCTGAACATGCATGCAAACATAAAGGTGTGATTTTTTCAAATCCTTGTCATAGTTGTTTTGTTTTCATTTATATTTTCCACACACAAATATAAAGTTATGATCTTTTATTACTCTGGTTTAAGTGTATTCTATGTTTTCCTGGTTTATATCCTATAAATTTTGAATTTTTCTGTTTACTTTGTCTCATTTCCCTCCTTATCCTTCATCGTCTTTTGGTTATATTTTGCTGCTTAAAGTCAATAGAAAAGTTTTGTTTTTGAAGTGTCTTCTGCTTTAGTTTTCGTTTTTATCTCTTCTGCATGTTTCAGTTTTGTCCTTCAATTCTCTATCACAATTGTTTCATTTTAAATCATAAAGCTTGTCCTCTTTTAACTCTTAATATTTGAGCTATCGCCCGAAGCCTCACACAGTCTCTAGCAAGGTCTGGGGACTCCTGTTTTTCCCTTTCTGATTTAGCCACCATTGTCGCTGCTGGCTACTCAATCAAAGTTCCGACACTACCATTTCACTCTTCTCCATAATCACCTGATTCTGCCGGCAACTATCGACTACAAAAGGAAGGAATTTTCTTGGTTTTAAGATAGACGTTGTAGCAAGTTCGTGCAAAAAAAAGGGATTTTCTTTGGGGCGTAAGAATTGGGGCTTTTGTTCTCTTTTATTATTGGATTCCCAGTAGAGCAGCTTAGCGAAAGTGTTCAAGGACTCAGCAATAGCTGATCCTTTGAATTAGAAGCATCGTCACAGCAAGGCCAGTTTCATCTTTCAATGACTTCAAGTCTTGCAATCTGATTTGTACGAAATTAGTTTGGCTGCTATAACATTTGAAGGTTTGCTTTTGTGAGATTGGTAGTATTACTACAAAAAATATTGAAAATCGTTTAGTGACGACTTTTCAACCTTTAATGATGATTTAACAGTCGTTGCATATATTTTATTGTTAAGGGTTTTTAGTGACAACACACAAAAATCTTCATTGAAAGTCAACTTTTTGTAACGACTCTCGAGCTTCACAAAAGATAGAGTTAGTACAGTTGTCACTAAATGTGTCTTTATTGACGGTAATAGTTGTCACTAAATGGTTCATTGATAATTTTGTTTTATGAATATTTTCACAACTCGTCACTGGAAGTAATCTTTTGTGATGATTAAAGTGGTCATTAAAATGTTTATTTGTGACGGCACAAATAAGTTGTCACTGAAACAGCTTTATGTGATGTCAAGACAAGTCGTCATAGAAACTACTTTTGTGACAATTTAAGAATGTCGTCACAAAAATCCTTATTTGTAATTACATTCTTGAAACTAGTTTTTTGTGATAAGAATAACCATTTTTGTGACAACATTAGCATGTTGTCATTGAAACCTATTTTTGTGACAACATTAGTATTATCATCACTGAAATCCTTTTTCTATAACAAGAAAAACCATTGTTTGTGAGGACATGTTTTGTCGTTATTGAAACCCTTTTGTTGTCACAGAAATCCTTGTATTTTATCATAATCAACTAATATATATTTGAACCTATTATAACAACACTATTAAAAATACATGTTTAAATGCACAATTTTATTAAACAACATAATATTTTAATATACATAACATCTGGGGTTTCAAATTTAAGTATGTTTTGAATAAGATGAAATTCAAAGTGTACAAAACATTTAAGTTTGACATCTAACAAAAGCATATCAAACACAAATATTCGAAGTTCATTTATGAAATTCACCCTCTTTGTGTATCTTTCAAATGATGCGATATAGAAGGAGTTTCATTAATTTGCGGATGAGAAACTTGTAATATTCAAGTTTAATATCATCAAGATAAATTAAAAGTCTAACAAGACAATGAATAATCTTTTAACCAAATAATTCAACATATATGAAAATTCTTAAAGGTTTTTTACAATTTTTTAATAACAGCTAACAATTTACAAAAATGGCTTTTACCTTCTTTAATACACATAAATACAATCAACATTTTACTAGCACACTTTTAATCACATCACATAACTTGTAGACAAGTCATAGTTTTATTCAATCCGCAAATTAAATAACAGAAAAATCAGTGTTTCAAGGCAAGTAGATGTACAATTGAATTAATTTAACGTGTATGCATATGATTCAAGTAGAGAAATTTACAAATTTTTTGGCATAGTTTCCCTGATTTATTGAGCAAACCCAAGTACAAACAATCATCAAGACATAATACACAGGCCCACATTGACTACAAAAATTGACCTCCATGGGCAAAATACAAATGAAGAAAACAAGAATACATATAGCAATACATCAAAACTATGCAAGATTATGCAAGACTTTGGATTAATTTATGCATAATTCTATAGCCACCACCATATGGAATAGAGATAAGTAATTAGCCCATGCATTTTGATTGAATCAACACATAGTATGATCTATTTCCATCCAAATCAATATTCGTACTTTTAAAAAGAGATTGAAGATAAATAAGAGTAAGAAATAAGATTATTACATGAGAAAGAGAGGGTAAAATGGAATTGAGGTGTGCTTGAAACATAACATCAAGTTAGGAAATAATTTCCTCTTGTACTTCAACTCTAATTTCTTCTAACTTCATATCTAACCTTAGTTTCAATGCTCTCTTCAAGATTAACTCTAGCTTCCTCAGGCACTTGCTAAACTTCTTGTGCCCTCACCCTCTTTGTTGGAGGTTTTTTTTTTCCATAACCCTTGCCTCGAAAATAGTCAGATCAACTACCAAGTACTTGTAATAACTTGTCATCTGTAGTCAAAGGAGTATCACCTTTTGGGAGTTGCTGAGTAACAAAGTAATGAAGCTCCCCCTTCATATAATTGAAGAAATCAGTTGGTAAAATTTTTAATAACACAGGGAAATGATTAAATGACCAATAAGTGAGAACTAAAAACTTACATGAATTTCTTGTGACTTTGGGTTAGACCACACCACCTCTCATTCTTTAGCCCTTTTAGTATGTTGTATCATCCAAACTTGATCTATTGATGCCTTTTCTCAAGTACTAGGATCTCTCTAGGTAAAATTTATTAAGAGAAAGACAAGTAAGGTTGTAAACTGTAATAATATTTTCATAACATGAAAATTAGGGTAAGAAATAGTAAAGAATAAGAGGATTACCATTGCATTTTCAACTTCTACAAAAGACTTCATATCGTAAGTATGCTTAATTACTAATTTTTCTCTATTTTGTGCATTTCTCTTACTTATTCTCTAGGTGAAATCTAAAGTTTAATGAAATTATGTAGACTTAAACAAGATTTTGATTGAATAATATCATCAGTATCGTACCTAAAATTTCTCACTACCAAAATAAACAATCAAATGCTTCCAATCTTCGATGTTGACATCCTCTGATACTACTCTCCAATTGTTATCAGTTAATGGAGCAGTTGTCCTTACCACCTAGTCATAGTAGCTGACAAGGCCCCTAACATTTTCTCCAACTGCTCTGAGAATATCCTCAGGTATGGTGACATTTATTTTTTCATTTTTTGTTTTCATGTCCACTTTGGTGCACTTTTGCCTTGCTCCTTCCTTTCTTACTTTGCGCTGTAAGAAGCTGTTAAGTATATCAAGTGAGAAATACATAAAAAATAAAATGTTCATATTTTGTTTGATAATATCGATGATACCTGCATTACTAGCTGTTCCAATACGAGGTTCTGTGTGAACAACATAATGGTTGAGTTTGGTGAACATCCTCATCTTGGGGTTATGTCATAGGTGAATTTGACATCGTGTTAACATTTGAGCCATCTCTTCGACCACCACCTCTTCCTTTACCACCTCTATCGCATCCAGCCATGTCCTATAGAATCATATACAAGAATTTGATCAGAATGACAAACATTATCTTAGTTCGATAATAATAAATAAACATAATTATTAATATAAAAAGACACAATGTCAATCAATAAGTAAACATAATTATTGATATGAAAGTACTCTAATAGATTGTTGACTATTACACTTGAATTAGTACAACAAATGCTAAGATTTGGACAAAGATTCATCAGATGTAGCATTATCCTCAGGCAAGTTTTCATCACTTCCCTCATTTGAAGGCTTATCCTCAACCAAGTCCTTTTCATTTTCCTCAATTCCAACCTTATTTATTTCATTGTCATAAATAAATTCTCTTTCTCGAGTATTTTCGACAATCTACTCATTTTCCAAGCTAATTGTTTCTGGTTGAACACCATCTCTATGCAATAACACCATAATGTCACTTTATATGGCATTGGTGGACTGGAATTCATTTTCAACCTCTACTTATTGGTAAGCATTATCTTTATTGATTGATAAAATCATCTTCACTATCTCTAAATTATCATTATGTGGTTTGGACATATTATAAAGGTCACGAGGATTTGTGTTCACAACAAGAAGTCAAAGCTTTGTCAATCATGTTTTCTACATAAAACATTTGTTTTGCTTGAGAAGCTAGCACAAAAGGCTCATTAGTATTCAAAGAAGCATTAGTGTTGACAGATGTGAATCCATATTTATCCATTCTATATCCTCTTCCCAAGTGAGCCATGTCCCACCAATGACATTTGAAGAGGTAAACTTTTTTATTTTCCACATATGACTACTCTAAAATATCTTCTAGTACACTATAGTACTCTTTCTTGGGATCTTCATCATCACCCCTCACAAGAATTCTGTTATTTTGGGTTTTTCGTTGTTTGAACACAGTTCTTTGTATGAAATCTAAATCCTTTCATCATAAAGGTTGCATAACAATGTGCTATTTTCAAAGGACCAACGACTAAGCTCAAGAACTCATCATTGGCAAGGCCTTAGAAATGTAACTTTGAAACCTATAAATAAACACACAAGAACAGCTTTGCATTAATGAAAATTCAATATGCACTTATTTTATCATACAATGTATTGTTCATCCAATGACACCTACATGTTCATAAAATCAACTACGAAACTCTTTGTTATGTCTTTGTAAAACATTTGATGAGGAGTCTCTCTTGAGCTCTATATGATATAGAACGCTTAGTAGTGGATTACTTGGAAGACTTGGACAAAAAGAAGTCCAAGAGGGGGCCCTAAGCCCAATGATACTTAATGTTTTAATTGCAGCACATGCACATCACATGCCTTTTAATTGTTATTTGTTTTGTTATTTATTTTATTTTGTGAATTACCTATTTGGCCTTACTAGGTAATTTCTTATTTATTTAATTTTAAGGTTAGGAGTCCTTAGTCATTTAAACTAAGGTTAGAGAGTCCTTAGTCATTTAAACTAGGGTTAGAGTCCTTTTTCATTTGAATTAGAACACTGTGCCTGTAAAGGCTACTGTTAAGGATTTCAGAAGACGTACTTTGATAAAAAAAAAGCTGCAGTTTTCTTTAGAGGGTTTTCTCCATTTTCAGGTGAATTCCAGATTTTGGGTAATTAACGTTTGTTAATTCCTTGGTTACTTGCTTCTGTCTGCGTCAATTGGTATCAAAGCACGGATTTGTCGGGATTTGATGGCCAATCACAGAGTAAAAGGTGAAAGGCCCGTTGACATTGATCGCGAGATGAATGCTGTTTGGGTTACACTTAATTCACATGGACAGCAATTTACCGCAATTCGCGACTTGCTGGCTGAATTGAGTCTTAAAATTGATGGAAGAGGGGTTAACATGGGTGTAAAGGCAGTGGGACTTACCCACAACCCAAACACCTTAAATATCGGTATAGAAAGGGGTGACTAGGCCAAGAATGGCCTTGTACTGGGGCAAAAGGCCAAAGGGAGAGGTTTTCAAGAATTAGAACAATATGGAAGACAAGGTTTTCATGCTAGGAATCAAAGGGGAATGACAAACTTTGACTCAGAATCTGAGGAAGAAACTGATTTTGATTATGGTTACTACAGGGGACAACAAAGGGGATATGATAATTATCAAAGAGGTCAAAATAGAAATTATGATGACTATAGAATGAAAGCTGACATTCTTAATTTCTATGGAGACATGCATATTGAAG
>JASKGM010000010.1:982076-992295 GCA_034509205.1 Ceratonia siliqua | reverse complement strand
CGACTGTATTTTTCATAAGCTTGTTTTCTCTACCCAGAAATTACTCTCTTCATCTTTGTCTCTTTCCTTAGCCTCCTTCCTTGTTTTTATAGCCAAAGGCAGCACGAACCAATGAGTGGCATGAGGGCGCGTGTGCTTGAATGAGTGACCAGAGAGAGAAGCTTGATGTAAAGCAAGTGGAGGACTAGTGCGTGAGCTGAAAAGTGGCGTGAGTTTGGTGCGTGGTAGATGGTGCGTTCTGGTGTGAGCGAATCTGGGACCACGGTGATATGGAGGAACCATGAAATTAGGACATGGGTGCAAGGGATGGAGCGCTCAATGGAATCCATTGCTGTAGAGGACTCATATGCTGCTGCTATGGGAATTACTAAAGAGTTACTAGATGCAGCACAAGGTGCATCTGGTGCTGGCAGAACAGGGAACGTGAGTTAGGAAAAAAAACAGAGGAGGGGGAAAGTGTGGAAATAGAGTAGGAAGGAAGTGGAGCAGGAAGTAGTTGCCAAGTGCATTTCACTGAAGTGGTGCGATGCTACATGGGCTGTGAATCAAAGAAACTGTAGGAGGAGGATAATGTGGTTGGAAGGGTGCGTGAGCAGGGGAGTGCGTGAGGAGTATCCTGGCAGAGGGAAGTAGTAGAGAAACAGATGAGAGGAAGAGTGGGGTTAAGGCAAAATACAGTGTTGACAATTCTAAATAAAACACATGAAAAGGAACTAAATGTAAGAATATTTTATTTGTGACCCAAATGACATAGTTGATTCATTAAAATTGTGTGATAAGATATATTAATCTATTATAGTAATTTTATGGGCCAAAGATAAGTGTTTTTCTTATTGGGCTATACTTTGATGAGAAGTTGGTTTTTAGGGTTATAAGGAAATCTGATCCTCTCTCTATCCTATATATGTGTACTTATTTCCATCACTTTGGTATGTTGAAAAAGAATGGTTAAGTGAGAGAAATCAATTTTCTGTACTTTTCAACAAAGAGCAAAAAAAAAGGTTGTTGCTATGTATTATGGTATGTTGCTTGATTATTTGTTTCCTCAATATTGTTTGTGAAGGTCATGATTATTAAAGACTCTGGGATTTATGAGTTTGAAATTTGACATGTGGTATCAAAGTTTTTGGTTTAAACATTAATGATTTTTCATTTAGTTTTGCAATTATAATGTTATGTTCTATCTCATGTTGTTGTTCATAAATATGACACAATGTCCACTTCCCTTTTCTATTTGGAATTCAAGAATTCACAATCTGCTACCTTTGCATTGCTGTAGCACTCATCTAACACTACTTACTGAACATTAGAGAATGTTTATAGCATAAGAGTTAGCTTGCACCATTTTGATATCATCTTTTGTCCAATCATCTTCATGTTTCTCCATCTTTCTACCGTTCTCAATTTTGGTGGGAATCTTGGGTCCTTTCTGAATGACTTGTGAGGCAGCATAATCAGTGGACTGGATGAAGATCTTCTTTCTGGCCTTCTAATGGGTGTAGTGGCTCCCATTGAAATAAGGAGGACGAGTGGTTAAGTGACCCTCAAGAAAGTATGATCTTTAATTCCGGAACTGATACACGGTGTTTGGATCTTTGCTCAAACTGTTAAGCGTTGTACTAATACATGCTTTGATACCAAATGAAAATTAAATAGCACCAAGAGAGGGGAGGTGAATTGGTACAATATATAAAAATTTAAATCTTTTTTGATTTTCTTGTAGAACAAACTTGAAACCAACTCAAACACACATTTTAAAAAAATTATGAAAGTGCTCCCTAAACACTTTTAAGGTACTTAAAAACTAGTCAGTTTTAGATCCAGAAATAAAATTTAAAGAATATAAAGGGGATGGGGAGGAACACAATAATTTATCATGGTTTAACCTCAATGTGAGACCTATGTCTAGTCCCCTTGACTCTAAAGGGATTTTTCCCCACTAATCAACAACTCCTTTACAATGCTGGTTTTTCTTGTTCACAAAAAACAAGTGGTTTTACTGCTCACCATAAACAGGATGATTTTCAAGCTTACCACCAACTATACACATGGTTTTCACTCACTTACCACAAACGATCTCAAAATAAAATAGTTGATAAAGAAAGAGACTCTCTTGAAGAGTAGATGGTTTATGCCTTCTGTGCTTACTTATTCTTTGGCTCTTTTATAAAATCTCATAAGGGAAGGAATAAAACCAGAAGAAGTAATATGAAGAATTTCTCAGAGTTTGATATGCAGTGTTAGTGTTTTGCAATGTTCCTCCTTCCTTTTTTTATAATCTTCAAAGTTAGCCATTGTAACTTGTATTTCTCCTTTAATCATTATCTCCAACATGAGATTTGATTTTCCATGATTATTGCAGCTTTCATCAGAGATCTTGATATGATCCTAGGATTTGCAACTTCCTCCTTTGAATTTCTTTTCTTCTTTATTTTGTCCTTCATCATCAACCTTTTGTTTTAGCTTCATTTACTCAATCATCTAGGTGTTTTTGAATTTGATCTTCCACAATCTTTGCAACTTCCCATTCAGTCTCTTCCAGCTTTGACCTTCTTCTTTTAGATGCTTGATTTGTGTAAATGGACTATTTCAAATATACTCGAGATGAGAGGAGTGAGTTTTGCATTGCTGATATCTTCATTTTCAATTCAATCTTTTGTTTGAAAACTTCATTTGCTTTCCAGAAGACCAAAAGAAACATGTGGCAGCTAATGAGTGAGTTTAGGAACATGTTGAAAGCTTCTCTTTCACACCTTGCACATCTTCCTTGAAATTCATTTATTACATTGCAGCTCACATTTAATGCTCCTCATAATTGCTTTTATTTTGTTCTCATTCTCTTTGCTTGTTTACTCTTTTAATCGTTAAGTTTGCTCCCCAAAATGCATGCTTCTTTCCATGTTGGTCTTTGTGACTTCTTTCTATGTGGGTGATCATTCCTCGTTTGCTTTTTAATCTGGTTTCTATGTAATTGATTATGAGTTGTCTTGTTTGTCCTTTAGCCACTTTGTCTTGTTTTACTTTATTGCCTTATACATGTGTTCTTTTTTCATTTTTTCACCTAAAAATATTAATTAAATCACTAAGTTGATTATTCTCACTTGTTTTGTATTTTTGGGTTAATCATCAAAATTCCAAAATAAATGGTGATGACAAATTAATGTAGGGGCTAAGTAAAGTTGGCAATTTCACCATAGCCATTGCCTATCGTTGCATTGGCAACTTTGGGAGTGAAGAGGAACAATTGTGGAAATTGGTATGGCCCCCAAAGGATTCGTGTATTCATGTGGTTGGCCTCCAAAGAAAAAATTTTAACGACTGCCAATACGGGCAAATGGACAGCCTCCCCTCCAAATTCTCAGTGTAACAGAAATATAGAAAATGCTCTTCACGTACTTCGCGATTGTGAGAAGGCAGTTTGGATATGAAAAGAGTTAGTGCATCCCACAAAAGTTGCCCTCTTCTTTACTTGGAGGCTGGAAGATTGGTTTCATCAGAACCTAAAGGGAGATCTTGGTAAAACTAAGGCATGGAGATGAGAGATTATATTTGGAATCACGGTGTGGTTATTATGGAAGTGGCATAACAGTAGAATTTTTTAAGCTAATCCTTCCATCCTTATTGATCTTTACAGCAATGACTTTTATGCAGCTTGTGTTGGAGGTTAATATTTGTAGTAATATCATAATATTAAAAAATTAAATATTAATGACATAAATATATTTAATATATAAGTATTTTTTTTTAAATTTTAACAACTAACTTAATCATAATAGTGAATTTTTTGACAAAATATAAATTGTAATATATTGTACTACGGTAATATTAAAAATATTTTTTTTCATGAAACATGTAGGAGAAAGCAAGAGTATTTATTCAAAATTTTAATTATTTTTAATTAGATAATATTTAATAATTTCAAAAAAATTTGATCTGATAAAGATTTTGGTATGTTTAAAGACACTAAATTACACATACTCCCTTTTAATTATAGATCATGTGTAATTCATCACTGTTTACAAAAAAACTTATGAATTGACTCCCTTAAATATAAGTTTTCCTGCGGTTTACATCTTATATTAATAATTCCTTTAGACCTTTAATGATTTGTTTATGCAAATTACTTGCCTCTCTTAAATATAAGTTTTACGCAATTCACATTTTTATTAATAATTTATTTATAAATTGCATTAATTTTTTTGCACAAATTACACCAAAATTTTGATGGAATTATGAACTAAAGATGTAAATTGCACAAAAACTTATGTTTCAAGGTCAATTGCTGAGTTTCTTTTCTTAGGACTATAAAAATGAGCTGGGCTTGTCAGGTTGACCCAACGGGTGAGTTGAGTCATTCTCAACCTGCCATTTGGTTGGATGGGTTAGGGTGTCTGCCCTAACCCACCTCTTTTTTTTTTTTCTTTCTTAAATTAAAAGTTCAAAACCAATTCATTTTCTTTATAATAATTTAATTTCTTCTCTTCCTACCTATAATAATATAATTATATTATGTAATTATTTGTTTTATAAATATATTATTACAAATAAATACTTATAAAATTTTATAATATTGAATTCAATAAATCTTATATAAACTAAATAAGTCTTAGTTAAAAAATATATATGTTAATTGACTATTATTAATTTGATAATTTATATGTATATTATTATGACACTTAACCAAACTCAATAAACTTGATATTACTAAAAAATTTATAAGGCTACTATGATAATGACAAATTAGCACATCATCTTCTTCTCTTCTTTTTTCTTCCTTCTCCTTTTTTCTAATTGGCTGTTATTAATTTGATAATTTCCTAACGTGTAATATTATATATAATTAATGGATTTTATACTTCTACATTTAGTTAAATAACTATTTTTTATATCATTTTTTTATCAATAATTTACTTCAAATCTTATCCAATTATATTAATAAAAAATATTTTTTAAAAACTTTTCAATTTAAATAAAAATTATCATAATTAATAAATGTCTATTAATCAGCCTTATTTGCTACAAGAAAAGAAATTGTATTTATGTGATTGTATTAATCAATCTTGTTTGCAGCAAAAAGAGATATCATAATTAAATTTTAATTTTTTTGCCAACTCGCCTTGCCTTGCTTAGAGGTGGGTTAGCCTGCCCTGACAGCCTTAAGTACAAGAGAGTAAGTTACTCATGGCCTACAGTTAAAAATTTAAAATTTTAAAATGGATTTCAAATAAAAAAAAGTTTTAAACTTAAATCTCCATTAATGATCATTTTACCATGAAACCTTCAAGCTCAACTTTTTAATCTAGAAATCTCATTATTTTAGAACCTGTTTGGATGTGTTTAAAAAAATGGCTTCTAAAAATGCCTTTTAATTAAAAATATTTTTATTAAAAGTATAAGTTATTTTGTATTTAGATGTAGTAATTGAAAAATACTTTTGTTAACAAATATTAAAAGGATATTTTTTTATTAAGAAGAATTTCATTAAAATATGACTAGTTATTCTTCTATTTTACCTATCACATAAACTTTTATTTGAAGCTACAATTTTAACTTAAGAAAATGTTTATATTTTTTTATAAACTCATCAAAACATCATTTTTTTTCATTCAAGAAGTATTAAAAATCTATCTAAAGGGGCCTTAAAACTATTCATAATCTTTACAAATATCTAAAAATTTGATAAACATATGAAAGTGTCCCAATTAATATTTTGAAAGATTGTTTGTAATTAAGACATTAAATTAAAACTTACCTAAGTAAGTCCCTTTAGCCTGTGAAGTTTAAACAAATAAAGCAAAGAATTGTCAAGGATCACGTGATTTGGATGTAGGCGGGTTCAAAGAGAACCAATCACTAGTTGGCATTGGAAGCTCCGTCACGGTAGTGTAAAGATAATTTCTAATTCCCGTTTATCGTGTTTTGATTTCTAATTCAAATTTTAAGATAATTTCGTAATAAATACTGACGAGTGACGGGTTAGGTACTCATGCTCCTAAATGCTCATTTTCCTCTAAAGAGCCAAAATCTTGTTTGTATGGTCTTTCATTTCATTTTCTCTTGTTCTTGGTAGTTGTTTAATTCTCCTGCTTCCTACTTTACATTTGAACTTGGCATGTTTGTTGCATTTTCGTCACCTCCAGTGTTTGAATCATGAAAAATTTTCTTGCTGAGAAATTTCGTTTCCCCTCATTATTTCTGGCAGTTTCTGATAATCGGTAGAAAATGTGGAAGCTGAAGATTGCAGAGGGAGGGAGTCCTTGGCTGCGCACATTGAACAATCATGTTGGAAGACAGGTCTGGGAGTTCGATCATGAACTTGGATCGCCAGCGGAACTCATGGAGATTGAAAGAGCTCGCGATACTTTCCACAAAAATCGCTTCCACAAGAAGCACAGCTCTGATCTAATTATGCGCATTCAGGTATACGTCCTAATTCCTATGTTGTTGGTGCATGATACTGGTAACTGATGCTGCCTCTTGCCATATTTTATTTGAGTTTTAATTATAAAACTCTTCTTCTTTGGGTTAATTCAATTTCTCAGTTATACAGGAAAACAAATACAAGTGAAATGTCAATTTGGTATCCACTCGTGGATCGTGTACTTGAAGAACGTTAGTTGGACTTGCCTAATTGAACAATTTTCCTTTAATGGGCTGCTACCCTGTTTGAGTGGTAAAATGGCAAGCACTTGATAAACTACTAGATAGGCATATAGTGGGTTTTTTTGTGTGTGTATGTGTGTCTATATATATATAAAGCCTTCTGTGAGCTAGGCCATTAAGATTGTGTGACAAGACTTGCTTGACCTCACTCAGCACATTTTTCTTCCCTGGATGCTTTAAATTATTACTTATTTCTAGGCAACAGGTATTTTCTGCCATGAAAGCAAAGCATTTTACTAACAATATTATTATTTTATTTTATTTTATTTTCAATTGTGCCTTTATCCTCTGGTCATATATAATTGAAGTTCAACGTGAAATCAGTTTATTCATTCTCCTACTTTGTAAGGGTTGCCTGTGCATTGTCAGGCTGCTCCGCAGAAGCATGTAGAGAGAAAATAAATATCTGCAGAGTACTTTTATAGGTATTGGAATATAAAGTGGATGAATGGAAAAGGAAAGTGATACACTATTATAGTTTGGCTACAGTGTTAGGCTGGATGTATTTGCGTATGCGAAAATGTTATATACAGGAACTTTCTGATTTTAGTTAGTTCATATATTGTTCCTATAAAACATATCTGGTTGATGTATCTTGTTTTTTTATGGTATATATTTGCGTGTTTCATTTTTTAAATTACTTCTTATCCCTTTTTTCCCCCTTATAATAATCCCTTCAGTTTGTTCAACGTGTACTGAATTTCCAGAAGATTGGCAAGTGATTTCCATGTGCATCTTGAAACTTATTCCTTCTTCAAATGAGGGAAGCTATTCATAAATGTTTCTTTTCTCCTTAGATCAGTTTAATCTAATGAAATTCTTTTATAGCTTTGTTATGTTGGGGTTTGTGATATGATTTTTAGTTCTTTGTTATTGTGTGAAAGTTACAATTTTAAGTTCTCGTTTCTGAAATACCACCATCTAAGCCCAACCTTCTTTTCATAACAAAATGTAGTTTGCAAAAGAGAATCCAAGAGATGAGGTCTTACCTCAAGTCAAAGTCAAAGATATAGAAGATATTTCTGAGGAGACCTTGACAAGAACATTAAGGAGGGCCATAAGTTTCCATTCAACTATCCAGGGTCATGATGGACACTGGCCAGGAGATTATGGAGGTCCCATGTTTCTTATGCCTGGCTTGGTAAGTTATGTTTTGAATGCTTAATCTTAGTTAGTGAAATTCATTCTGCTCCAAATTCTTAATATACAGGCAATCAGGTACCTTTGCCAAAACTGCACCCAGGCTTTTGAGATTTCAGAGCTTTTTGTTGTAGATTGATGATTATCTTTTTCTCTTTTTTTTCCTTATAACCATTTCTTCCTGAATAATATGCACCTATAAGAATCCATGAGAATCCTAATACTTTCTGGGCTATACAATTGATCAGGTTATTGCTCTGTCTATCACTGGGGCACTGAATGTGGTCTTATCAGAAGAACATAGAAAGGAAATGCGCCGTTACCTCTACAATCATCAGGTAAGAAATTTGGACCACCATTTCCTCTACTGCATTGGGTTCTTCTCAGAAGTTTTCCTAATTAGTTTTATGTTATTGTAGAATGAGGATGGTGGGTGGGGTTTGCATATTGAAGGCCCGAGCACCATGTTTGGTACTGTCTTGACTTATGTTACTCTGAGACTGCTTGGTGAGGGAGCAAATGATGGAGAAGGGGCAATGGAGAAAGGGCGTGACTGGATTCTAGACCGTGGTGGTGCTACTTTTATAACATCATGGGGGAAGATGTGGCTTTCAGTTAAGATCTTAGTCTCATTTTGATGGTTTTGTTAATTGACGTTGTAATATATTTTATTTGCTGATCTTATTATGGTGATAGGTGCTTGGAGTATTTGAATGGTCTGGTAATAATCCCCTGCCCCCAGAGATATGGCTTCTTCCATACATGCTTCCATTCCATCCAGGTTCTTCCCCTTTAAGCTGTTTGCATATATTTTTACTTGATCAAAGAGGAAATATAAATTTAATATTACTCAACAAAAGCTCCCATCTCATACAGTCTAAGACTTAGTTGTTAAGATTTCTACAAATGGATGTGTTTTGATCAATGAGTTTGGCTTGTGTATCTTTCTTCGAAACACAAATATCCTTTCAAAGCAGGCAGCTTCTTTTATGGTTGAACAGAAAAATATTTATAAAATGATGACGACGACGGAAACCTGTCAACTTAATTAGGAAAATTAAGTTTGTTGCTGGAGAAATGAGTGTAATGATTTTGGTTCATGCAATCTGTTGGGGTGATCAACTTCAGTTTTTACAAGACCTTTGTGATGTAACATTTGTTTTTTAATTGTTTTGTTATTCAGTCTGTCAGGGCATCTTTGTGTCATCTGATATATGATGTAATGTTCTGAGGAAACAAAAAAATTATTCCCTACACAAGAATTTTTTGTGACTGAGAATTGTGTACTTCATGCAGGTTTTTGAACGAAAGCATTATTTGTTCTTTCAGCATATGCTGTTCTTAAGAAAGATTATTTAATATTTCCATCCATTCTCTGCTTTTATGTTTTACAGGAAGGATGTGGTGTCACTGTCGGATGGTCTATTTGCCAATGTCTTACCTATATGGGAAGAGGTTTGTTGGTCCAATTACTCCAACAATCTTGTCTTTGAGAAAGGAGCTTTATATCACTCCATATCATGACATAGATTGGAATCAGGCCCGAAATTTGTGTGCTAAGGTTTGTGAAACTGCTAACTGGTCCTATAAGAAGATTATACAAGATTTGGTTCACGTGGAATTTATTACTAGTGGACCCCACAATATAATATCCAGGACCTACTTAAGTACTTATATTAGTAATTGCATAGATAATAGCCGAAAACTCCCCCCCCCCCCTTCTCTCTCTCTTTCAGGTAGTGGCAGATCTTGAAAGAAAATATTTGGGAGAGCAAATATTATTTAAAAAATTATTTACATAGAAAATTTTAATTTTAGGAGGGCAAAACATTAAAAAAGTTTTTTTAAAGTGAAATTACATAAAACTTTTTTTATGGGGACTACACCCTCTTATAACAACCAAGCTCCGCCTCTGCTTTCAAGCGATGCCAAATGTTAGATTTTCTATTATTTTGATGCAGGAACTTGCCTGAACATCACTGGTTACTACTGTCATGCCACCACAACCACACCATCCATTATGACAACAGCCATACCACTTTAACCACATTCCTCTCCTTTTGTCACTGCATTGACCACCAAGTTATTACCATACTTGTGTTCTTATCGCAAAGCTAATCATTGTCATTAGCATGATTATTCTCTGGCCATCGATAAGCGGCTATATCCAATTTTAGAAATATGACTCCTGTGTATGATTAATCCAATTTTATTTCCTGGTTATAATATCATCCTAATCCATTTTATACCTTTTAACAAGAAACCTTGATGAGTTTATTTTCAATGATTTTCATGTATGCTAGCACTCAGAATAAATATTATAATGGTCAGAGAAGCATTTTCTTCTCTTTACGGTAGTTTTATGTTTTCATTTTACTTTGTTTTTTTGGGTTTTTGGGGGGGGGGGGGGGGGGGG
>JASKGM010000010.1:959414-974046 GCA_034509205.1 Ceratonia siliqua | reverse complement strand
TCATATTTTAAGACATTATTCTAAAATTGTTTTCATAAATTATATTAAAATATAGGCTTAATTGTATTTTTAATCCTTTTAATTTGTCGAAGTTGCAGTTTTGTTCTCCTTATTTTCATCAAACAATATGGTCTCCAAAATTTTATAAATTTATAGCAAAGTTATAATTTTGGTCCCTTTACTTTCATCATGAGGGACCAAAATTGTAACTCTAATAAAATTAGAGGATTATATTATTCATGATAAAATTAGAGGGACCAAAATTACAACTTTGATAAATTAGGAGGATCAAATATGTAATTAAGCCTAAAATATAACAATAATGGTGATGAAGATGTTGGATTGAAATAATAATTTTCAAAAAACAAAAAAATGATACAGTATTTAGCAATAGAAGATGACCCCTCATCCAAAAGCATGCAAAGTTGTAACCTAAACCGAATAATTTTGACTCTCTATTCATTATTAACTACCCTTAATTTTTAACCATTTAAAATTCCTCTTGTTATTTGTTGATGTGAATGTGATCGTTATGTTATCATATTATACTGTCATAAAAAAAAAATTTAATGATTATACTCTTCTTTAATTCATGTGCTGAAGACCTTTCATTAATTAATGAAGTCTCTCTCTGGCCAAAAAAATTCAAGATTGAGAAGAATAAGATCTTATAAATTTCATTTTAACATGTCCTAAAATAATTAGAACTATATATTTTATATTTTGTCTTGAGGTATTTTAAAATATATTAATACTAGATTTAGTATTTAACTTTATTTAGAATTTTTCATATTTTTTCTAGGTTACTTAAGTACAATATATTGTTTGATTTTTAAATTATAATAAATAAATTAAACTACATAACTTCAATCGTTCCAAGCAATTACGTAAATTATGATTTTTTAATTTTACAATATAAAATTAAATTGAAATAATTTAGTTTTTAAATATTCCGTATATAAAACAGATCTGTGAGTGCATAAATATTTACTAGCCACATCCTTTTATTTATTTTTTACCATAATAAACATGATAAAAATGTGAGGTTTTGGATGATTTATGCAAATATGGTTAACTTAATTAACTTAAATTTAGTACCAATTATATATATATATAAAAGCAATTATTTCAAAAGACATATCTCACTTTTTGTGGTTTGATATTGCCTGTAGTAGTTAGATAACGTGAAGAAGGTGGGAATCATTTACTATTTCTATAATAATTTTCTTCACAAGTTATTAAAATATTATATCACTTCTCTATTATTTTCTGACATAATTAATGTATCTCTCTAACCTTTCTAACATTTATTTTGCAATGGCAATTTTTCCAACGCTCATCTTTTTCTTTTCCTATATATTTGATCTTTCATCTTCAAGAGAATAGAAGAACAACATATATAAAAACTTCCTTCATGAGCCTTCTGACTTTTTTCTTTTTCGCTCAGAAGATAACTCTTTCTCTTCTTGTTGGGTTTATAATTTATTTTCTGCTACTTACTATCTCCTAATTGTTGAATGCATAACAATTGGAAGGTCTGTTGTATCCTGGGAGAATTATCGCTGTTGTGTCTTTGAACCAATAGAGACGCGAAATAATCCTTTGAGGACAGTATAATACATGCCTCAAACATTTAATTTTCTCTACAGACTCCATCCATCAATATTTTTAACAAAAATCTTAAAGGATTATTATCTATGGAGACTGCAAACAACAACACTTCACCTACAGTTAATCAGCCTTCTACTTTAGATATTCCTCCTGTTTCTACTAATGCTTCTGTACCAGTTCTTCCTTCCTCCTTACACCCAACCATTTCCTGATATCTCAAAAATAGAGATCTTTGATGGCAACAATTTTAGGAGGTGGCAAGAAAGGGTATTCTCCGTCTTAGATGTTCATGGAGTTGCATTTGCTTTGACCAAAACAAAGTTTGAATCTAAATCTGCCGATGCAAATAAAATAGACCACTGGATTCATGCAAATAAGGTTTGTAGACATACAATTATTAGTACTCTTTCTAACATACTATTTGATGTTTACTGTCCCTACAAGGAAGGCAAAAGGATTTGGGAATCTATCACTAAAAGATATACAGCTGAAGATGTAGGCATGTAAAAATTTACAATTGAAAAATTCTATAAATGGGAGATGGTCGATGACAAGGAAATCAAGCCAAATTAATGAATATCACAAGTTGTTAGAAGATCTCAAAGTTGAAAAGATCAATCTCCCAGAAGAATTTGTTGCTGGTACTTTGATTGAAAAATTACCTGAATCATGGAATGATTACAAGCAGCAATTAAAGTACCAAAACAAATAGCTATCTTTGTATGATCTCATTGTACACATAATCATTGAAGATATAAACCGAAAGGAGCTTCACGCAACCAAAGCTAAGGAGATGACATCAAAGGCTAATTTGCTGCAAAGTAGCTCAACTTCCCACAACAACAACAAAAGATATGTGAATAATAATAATAATAATACTAATAAATCTGGTTACATGTCCAAAGTGAATAATCCTAATTTTAAAAGGAAAGGCTCTTGTTTTGTCTGTGGGAAGCCAGGTCACCATGCTGTTCACTGTAGAAAAAGAGTGAGAAAGAAAATCTTACTAAACCTAAGGCAAACTTGGTTGAAGTAGACAATGATGATATAATTGTTGTTGTTATTTCTCAAGCTTATGTTGTGGCCAATGTGAAAGAATGGGTGGTAGATTCTGGTGCTACTAGGCACATTTGTGCAAACAAAAATGCTTTCACCACCTATACTCCATTGGAAGAAGGACAAGAAACAATTTATCTTGGTGATTCAAAAACTGTATGAGTTCTTGGTAAAGGCAAAGACCTTATAAAACTCACATCTGGTAAGACCTTGGCTTTGAATGATGTTCTTCATGTACCCACAATAAGAGCTAATATTATTTATGTATCCTTGTTGGGAAAAGTTGGGGTTAAGATCACTTTTGAGTTTGACAAAATTGTCATTACTAAAAACAATGTCTTTGTGGGAAAGGGATGTTGTAACCAAGGTTTATTTGTATTGAATGTTTATGAGATTATTAATAAGAATGATGAATCATATTTTGCTTACTTGATTGATTCTGTTGATTTGTAGCATGCTAGATTAGGCCATGTTAATATAATTTATATCAAGAAAATGCATATATTAAGACTTATCAACAATATTAATAACTCACACATTAATAAATATGAAATTTGTGTTGAGACCAAATTGACTAAGAAATCATGTCCATCTATTAATAGAGAATCTAATTTATTATATTTAATTCATACAGATTTAAGGGACATGAAACAAATAATGATTAAAGGTGGTACGAGTTACTAATATAACCTTTATAGATGACTATTTTAGATATACTAAAGTATATTTAATTAGAAATAAAAATGATGTATTTGACATATTTTTGTCATATAAAGCTAAAGTTGAAAATCAACTCAATAGAAAAATTAAAAGGATTAAATCTGATAGAGGAGGTGAATATATCTTATTTAATGATTATTGTGAAAAAGAATGACTAATTCATGATATTACTCCTCCTTAATCACCTTAATCAAATGGTGTAGCTGAAAGAAAGAATAGAACATTAAAAGAAATGATGAATGCAATGTTTGCTAGTTCAGCTGCTCCTGATAACTTGTGGGGGAAAGCAATATTACTTGCATGTCATTTACAAAATAGAATTCCTTATAAGAAAACAGGGAAGACACCTTATGAATTATGGAAATGTTATGCTCCTAATTTAAAATATTTAAAAGTGTGGGAGTTTCTAGCTAAGGTTTTATTACTTGAACCTAAAAAGAGAAAAATAGGTTCTAAAACTTCTAGTTATATGTTCATTGGTTATGCTGAACATAGTGCTGCATATAGATTTCTTGTTTTGAAAAGTGATGTTCTTAACTACAATACTATTATTGAGACAAAGAATGTGAAATTCTTTAAACATATTCTTCCAATCTTTGAGAAACTTACTATACAAACTAGTGACTCTTAAGCTATTAATATTAATGATGATTTGGAAAACACTGTTGAGGAGTTGAGAATGAGTAAAAGATATAGAAAAGCAAAGTCTTTTGGAAATGATTTTTGCATTTCCTTTCTTATTGAAAGTGATCACCAAACTTATACTGAAGCAATTTCTTCTTCTGATTTTGTGTTTTGGAAAGAAGCCATTAAAATTGAGATAGATTCTATTTTACAAAATAAAATTTGTACTCTAGTTGATTTACCTCCGGGAGCAAAACCAATGGGTTGTAAATGGATTTTCAAAAGAAAACTTAACCCTGGTGGTTCTATTGACAAATATAAAACAAGATTGGTTGCAAAAGGTTTTACTCAAAAACAAAACATTGATTATTTTGATACTTTTACCCTAGTAGCTAGAATTTCTTCTATTCGAGTTTTAATCGCTTTGCCTTCAATTCATAAATTATTTATTCATCAAATGGATGTTAAAACAACATTTTTAAATGGAGATTTAGAAGAAGAAATTTACTTGGAACAACCTAACGATAGCATGGTTCCTAGTTTTGAAAATAAAGTTTGCAAATTGCACAAGTCTTTGTATGGTTTGAAACAATCTCTTGAACAATGGCATGAAAAATTTGATCAAGTTATTTTGAGTAATGGTTTTTCCATAGTGGGAGTGGATAAATGTGTTTATACTAAAAAATTTCTTGCTTCAAATTTTGATATGAAATACTTGGGTGAAGCTAATGTTATTTTGGGTGTAAGAAACTTAAGGAAAGAATCTGGCATAATGTTGTCTCAAGAACATTATGTTAGGAAACTTCTTAAGAAGTTTGGTAATTTTGATGTAACACGTGAGTACTCCTTATGATTCTAACACTCAATTAAAGAAAAATCGAGATGATCTAGTTAGTCAATCAGAGTATGCTCATATTATTGGGAGTTTGATGCATTTAATGAATTATATTCGACCTGATATAGCATATGTTGTGTGTAGATTAAGTATATATACTCATAATCCAATTGTGATCATTGGACCACATTGGTTAGATTATTAAAATATTTGAGGGGTACCATGAATTATGGTATTCTATATAGTGGATTTTCCACTGTACTTGAAAGATACAATGATGCAAACTGGATCTCAGATTCAAATGAGACAAAATCTACTAGTGGTTATATGTTCACCCTTGGTGGTGGTGCAGTGAGTTAGAAGTCTGCTAAACAAACTATTATTGCTAAATCTACATTGGAGTCAAAGTTTGTATCTCTGGAATTGGCAGGTAATGAGGCTGAGTGGTTGAGAAACCTCTTATTAGATATATCGTTGGGTATAAGACGAACTCCTTCTATGTCTTTACACTATGATTGCCAAGCAACAATAGCCATTGCTAAAAATAAAACCTTTAATGGTAAAAACAGACACATTTGTCTGAAACATGATGTTGTGAAGCAACTGCAAATAAAAAGAATTATATCCATTGATTATGTGAAGTCAGACATGAATTTGGCCGATTCTCTGACTAAACCATTGGGGAGAAAATTAATTTTAGAAACATAAAAGAGAATGTGATTATTGCCAATTTGAGATATCAACTATGATGGTAACCCAACCTATGTGATTGGCGGACCCATGAAGTAGGTTCATATGGGTAATAACAAATCATTAGTTGATCCTAATTAGTACTATAAATTATTTAAATCTCTTTCTATGATGTGTGATTAGTGCTAAATTGCAAAGGTAAGTGAAAATGAATTAATTTCTTAATGATTTTCATATTCCTTATGGGTAGTGTAGTAGTTGCAGTGTACACTTGATAAAATTACCTATATGAGTGTGGAGTGGGGCCGTTCCTATGAGAATTATGGCAAAGTCTCTAGAGCATTTATGAATACCCAAGAAAGCGCAGAGCCTATTAACGCAAAACCGCGATGAACAATAGAAAATTGTTGGGGTGTAAATGTGAATAATGAGAGAGTAAATTTACAACCAAGAGTTTGTGGTTCATAAGAGCTAAAAGCTTCTCCATTGACTCTGTAAGTTGTCTTTCATTTATTATAGGTTTGGTTCATAGTCCATAAGATAATAGATTTGATGCATTTACACTCATGTTATAAACCCAGCACGAAATTTCTTTCTTAATCTTTTGAAATATGTGGGGGATTGTTGTGAAAAGCAATTATTTCAAAAGACATATCCCACTTTTTGTGGTTTGATATTGCGTGTAGTAGTTGGATAACGTAAAGAATGTGGGAATCATTCAATATTTCTGAAATGATTTTCTTCACAAGTTATTAAAATATTATATCACTTTTCTATTATTTTCTGACATCATTAATGTATCTCTAATCTTTCTAACATTTATTTTGCAATGGCAATTATTTCAACGCTCATCTTTTTCTTTTCCTATATATTTAGCCTTCCATTTTCAAGAAGGAAAGAAGAACAACATATATAAAAACTTCCTTTGTGAGTCTTCTAGTTTTTTCTTTTTTGCTTAGAAGATAACTTCAATACCTTGAGATCTCTCTTGTTGGGTTTATAGTTTATTTTCTGCTGCTTCCTGTCTCTTGATTGTTGAGTGTACAACAATTGGAAGGTCTATTGTATCCTGGGAGGATTGCCGCTGTTGTGTCTTTACACCAATAGAGACATGGAATAATCCTTTGAGGTCAATGTAATACAGCCCTCAGAGATTTAATTTTCTCTACAGTCTCCATCCATCAATATTTTTAACAACAATCTTGAGAGTGATGTCTTATTATGAGAGATGAGAGGAACAATTTATAACTGTTAGATCAAAATAAATGATTAAGATTAAAAGATTTATTAAATACACATGTGACAGTCATGTGCCACCAATTTTCCTTTCCCCACGCGTATTCAGCGTGCCCATCTCTCTGTTTCCTTTCCTTTCCTCTTTGTCATCTCTCTCTAGTTTCCTTTTTTTTTTCTCTCTGTCATCTCTCTTCGTATAAGATAGTTGAAACCAAAAACATCAAGGATAAATAAAGGTCAAGCTCAAACTGTTTGAAAAAATTAGCTATTATTGTTTAATTAATTAAATTTAAAACTAAATTCAATAGTATGGATACCACAAATTTTGCCTTCGCTGTTCTGTCATCATTTAATTTATCACTTGTTATCCTTTAAAAAGAAAGGAAAAAAAGAAGAATAATAAGTACAGACCAAAAAATTGGTGGCTTTGCCACTAAATGGAAGAGGTGAAAGAAGCTTCATTGCCATTTGTTCAAGTTGATTGACATAAAATTTTTGGAAAGATGAACAAATAGAAGATTTGGTAAAATTCATATAAAATGAGCGAAGCTTATCAAATTCCTTTTATAGTTCAATCATTTGGGACATAGCAAAGCAATTTTTGTTTCTTAAATACATATATAATATTATACTTTTTTATTATTTTATCCAACAAATACTTGAATGTTTATGACAAAGAGGAAAGGAAAGGAAAGGAAAAGAAAAGAAATAGAGAGAGATGATAGAGAGGAGAAGAGAAGAAAGGAAACGGAGAGAGATGGGCAAGCTGAATATGAGGGGAAAGGAAAATTGGTGGCACATGACTTTCACATGTATATTTAATAACTCTTTTAATTTTAGTCATATATTTTGATCCAACGATTATAAATTATTCCTTTTACCTCTCATAATAAGACACCCCTCTCATAAAATCAACCCCTATATGCATATATATTTTTTTTGAAAAATAAATAGTATTATGTTTTTTAATATTATTTACTAACCATAACTAAATGATTTCACAATTCATCATACTTAATTGAGGTAGAACTACTATAAAAATTTTGAAGTAGTGCATTGACCTATTATATTTTGTTGATATTTAATAACTAAAACAAAATAATAAATAATTATATTTTCAAAACATGCATTTAACTACCATAACACATTTCATTAATAAATCTAATAAGAAACATATATGGTTACTAGTGTCTTGATTGCATGTCAATTCACATTATTTTTTTTATATTATTGTATTATTATTAAAAATAAAAAATAATTAATTTAATATTATTTAAATTACTTACTTTTTTATTTTTTGTCATAATAATTATAAAATATAAGAGTGAGATTTTTAAATTTTACAAAGAGTTATATATTCTCCCCTCTTTTCAAGGAAGTGAGCGTGAGAAATATGAGTTGATAATAAATATTTTTATTAATTAATCAAAACATTAGAGTATGAGAGAATATAATTTAAGGTTAATACATGAACTTTATGACAAAATTAATATGTTGGTAAAGCCAATCTCAAACACATATATATTAATATATTAATATTTTGTTGTTCACACCAACATATACTAACAAGAGTAATATTATTTATACACTATATTTTATATATTTTTATTTTTAATCATTGATATATTATAAAATAATAATAATAATATATAATAACTAATAATATAATATATCAATGATTAAAAATAGTGATATAAAAAATATAAAAAAATAATATATAAATAATATTACTTTACTAATAATGTTCATACATTCTATTTTTTTTTAAAAAATTTTGTGAGTAGTTGGTTTTATCAAATAAGTAGTTTGTTAGAAAAATAAGTTGTTTGAAAAAAGGCAAAGTCTATCCTACGCCACGGTACCGTAGGCGGGCCTTGAAAAAAAATATGATAGTGACGCCTCCACAGTATTTATAATGATAATAACACCTGTCTTCTTTCTCACAAGGTTTTGTTTTGGGATAGGACAAGTCTATGATGCCCGGCATGCATACCCAATTAAAAGGCACAATAGGAAAGTGCCACATGGAAGGGTTAACCAGTCATAGCATAGTTCTGGCATTTATAGAAATCACCCAAACTGTTAAAATATTTACACTATGACCTATAAAAAAAATATAATTAAACCCCAAATTTAGTTAAATTATATTGATCCAAAAATAAAATAATAAATAATAGTGCATTCCATCACTTTATAAGAAAATATGTTCATCCAATGTAGATCCAATAGTTTCATATACTCTTATATTTCAAGTTTTATATGTAAAACTTTAATGTTTATGATACGTTTAATTAATAATTTAAAAATTTTAGTTGTTGTATTTATCAAAATAAACTATTTAGTCATTTATTTGTATACATTTTGTTGAGAAAATCATACAAGAGTTTTATTGAGCCAACTAACCTAATAACCTCGAAGTCAAAAAGATAAAATGCAACAATGATCAGAAGGAGCAAGCAGAGTAGGTAAGAAAGGGGAAAGCATATCCACAAAAGGTAACAAAATATTAAAAACAGTTATGAATCATAGTGTGAAAGAAGGCTGGTCGTATATAAATATGACATGCCGTTATGTAGGATGCCACCACTCATCTTGCCTAAAAAAGTGAAAGTCGTTCTAGAAAGCCACTGCCCATCTTCTAGAAGACTTTTTACAAAAGCAAATCTTTTACATTATTTTGTTTTGCTGACGTTCCATCTCTGAGTTTGTTTAAAGAAATGAACTCCATAGCTAGAATGAACAGCGAAAGAAACCAGAAGAGCTTCATGTGTGAACGCTGCAAAAAGAACTTATTATACCTCCAAGAAATTCAAATTCAAAGAGATGAATGTCTCATCAAAAACCTTTTTGTCAACTTCCAACCAGGACAACAACGGTAGAATAATTTATTCTCTCAAACAGCTAGCAAGACATCAAGCCTAAAGTTCAAGTATAAAAGCTACACCAAATCAAAGAAGACGTGTATATATAGAACACTTCGAAAATTTAAGAGCAAATCTTCACTCTGTGCAAAAGCTTTGAGCCAAAGAAAGCAAACTCCTTGAGCGATCCTTGTATATTCGGATAGTCTGGGAGTTGAGTGACTTACTTTCATCAGCAAGTTATTGTGAAGTTTACTAGATTGAGCATGAGAGAAAAATCTAGTGTGATAGGGTACCAAGTGTAAGGTGTAAAAAGCAGAGTGCTTGAGCATGAGAGTTTAGCTGGGTTTTTAAGAAAAACTCAGTGTGAGTTGGTTAATTTGGAGTAGTTATAAAAGCTTGTAAAGTTGTGTCTGTAATTTTGGTGATTGCCTTCATAGTAAAATTTTCTCACTGTGTGCTTAGGGAATGGACGTAAGATCTAGCATTTGTTAGATTTGAACCTTTATACATCATGGTGTGATTTTTTTTCACTTTCAACTCTTTAATTTACTACTCTTTATCTCTAGTTAAGCACTGCTTGCTCACTATCTTTTAACTTATTGGCCAACTTACTCTATCGTGTTCTAAATTCATTTTAAGTGAAAAGAATCGCAATATTCTTGGCCTGAGAAACTACTTTGAAATTAAATTAGATCATCAACTAATCTTTTCATCTCTCCCTTGCTATTTTCATTTGATTATACAAAAGTTGACATTCTAGTTCACCAAATAAGAAATATTTTTAGTTGTTTGAAAAAGTTTAAGCATCCAATTTGACCCCTCTTTTTGGGTGCTCGTTACTAATTGAACTAACACATTTTATACATAAAAATTAATAAAACATGCATAATTTATTAGGGATGAGACAACCATGTGTTATGAAGATGAAGATTTGTTGAACAGTCTGCTACCATTTATGAAGTTATTTTTATATAAAGTACATACTTACTTATTATTTATATGAAAATAATTCTTTTTTAATGGGCATGATAACCATCAAATAAAAATATTATTAAAAAATTATAATCATAACATACTAAGTTTAGGGATGGGACTATTGGCAACCCTAATTGTTTATTAGCAGTCTTTGTAACTAACTTCAATTGAGATTTTTAAAATTATCCTTCATCAAATTGTTTTTATTTATATAAATTAAATATTGGCTTGATTTAAAATTTAATTGTATATTAACACTCTTTGTTAATCTGGATTACCTATATAATTAAATTATTTTTTTATGGATACATTTTTTATCTCCCTAATTTTCTTCTTTCATAGTATTGTTCTTTTTAACTTACCTAATAAAACATTTTTATGATTAATAATTTTAAATTTATTAATAAGTATAATGATCAGCAATATATACCTCTATTGGTAAAAAAAATTAACTTTGATTTCTAAATTTTAAATATAGTCACACTCATAATTTATGGAAAGAAATTGTAAAAGTAATATACTATTTAATATGTTATAGAACTTGGCACAAAAAAATAATAATAAAAAATTTAACCTAATGTTCCAGCATGTCAAGATATGAATTGATATATCTTTTTAGGCTTAGCATGATAAAAGTGAAGAATAAGTGATAGAAATTAAATGTAAATTAAGAGTGTGAATAAAAAAATTAATAGGGTAAATTTCATTTTTATTATAATCATAAAAGTATTATAATATAATAATAATAATAATAATAATAATAATATAAATAGACAACGTAAATAGAAAATAAGCAATATTTAATTTGTATAAAAATAACAACTTCATTAAGGCGTCTTTTAGTATTCGAAAATAAGTTTGAAACTAAGACTTAAAAATGAAATCGGACTTAATAATTTCAAAATTTCTAATCAGACTATTATTTAAAAATACAATTCTAATTCCGCAAATCATTTTCATTAAACTTCCAGTATAAAGAATTTTAGAATATATTATACAAATTAAGTATAATATGAAAAGGAATAATATGTAACTAAAAATGTTTTTTTTTTATAATATACAAATCATAAGATAATAGTATACAAAAAATATATTACACAAATCATAAGATAATAGTATTATAAGTGTTTCTTTTATGTATATATACGAATTTCTTCATTGCTACGTTACATAGGTGGACACCTATTTTCCAACGAGGGATTATAAGACACAAACTAAGTCCTAGCTATTAGCACGTACTTTGGTGTAATTACAATGGTAATGAAAAGCGTTCAATCTTTCTAATTTGAATGTTTTATACTTAACAAGCTGTAGAATTGTGTAATTCACTGAATAATATTAAAAAAATTTACTAATAAAAATATTTTCTTAATTTAGATATAAATTAACATATAAAATTTTAATAGAATTTAATTTCATGATAAATATTTTTAGTCTCTAATAAAATTTTAACTTAATAATGAAAATTTTAAATTTTAAAATATAGAAAAATGATAAAAATGAATGTTATAATATAATGCCAGACATGTTTCTTAATTTTTAACCAAAAATTATTGAAAAAATATTATTTGGTATGTTTAAAGGTATTGTATTTTAGAACAATATTTTATGAAATTAAATCAGGAAAAGTGAAAAACAATTTAATATATTCATTAAATTAAATGTAATTCTGTAATTTTTAATTATTAATCACACATCTAAAGAATAGAACCTGTATTCAATTTAGAATCATAATCGCATGTTCCAATTCTTTATATGGCCAAGCATTAAGTTTAAAATTCTAACCAATTTCAATTAGATTTAGAATTGCAATTACAATTATGAGTAATAATTCTTATTTTGAGATCCAAACCTACACATAAGCTATACTTAAATAGACAATTAAGAATGCCAAAGGGAGTGGCGGATCTTGAACAAAATTATTGAGGGGGCGAAAGACTGAAAAAAATACTTGGTATTCATACATGGAGAAAATACATCATATATTAAAACATTTGTTTTACAAAAATAAATAGTTATATTGTATAAGATAAAATACATACTAACCTTGATTTGCCGTATATGCTATATCAATTGCAAAAGGACAAAAAGATACCACGAAACCCAAAAATGTAGTTTACTGTATCATATATTAAAATTTATAAATGTTATAACACAATTAATTAAACACAATGCTAAGTAAAATAATCAAAAATTACCTCCATTTAAAGTGCTGTCATCCTATCTTTTAAGGACTTGAAATCATCAATAATAGAATCAGAAGTAACACTTGCAATTATTTATCTTTCAATAAAAATCATTAATAGTAAAAGCATATGCTCTAGGACACCCATGTGGAAAACATGTAACAATTGTGTGAATAGTTATTGATCAGACTTAATATCTTGTAGTTATTCTAATAATATTCTAATATGATTTGGTTGTCCCTTGTAATTAAGTCCTTAATTTTTTCCTGTAATTAACATTAATTCCTAGCTTATATTTAGGAGTAGATTGATGTTTTCTAGGTGTATAAATTCATCTCTCTGATTGTAAGTTAAGATACAAGTGAATACAATTATCTTTTTCCACATGATATCAGAGCCCTCATCCTTGAGCAATTTTTAAAATTATTTTTGGCCTTCATTGCCATATGTTGTTTATGAAAACCTAGGTTCTGGGTAAGTAAACACTTGAGTCATACTACCAGTCACCTCAAAAATTGCCGACTGCCACTCCGGTCAAAGACTCATCGTCAATAGCCGTTACACGCGCTCTCATGTGCCTATTGTTGTCCACTGCCCAGTCTTTCACACGTCGGCGCATGGAGGCATGTGAAACCTCTGGTTAACCTAGAAACCGCTGACCAACCATTTCTAGCCTAACCCAACTATGGATTGCAACCTTTATTACTGAAACTCCCTGACCTTCATTGTCAACCCTTTTCAAGCCTTCATTGCCATTTCCTTTTCTGTCCTTTAATTGCCACTTTCAACCATATGTTAGAAATTAGCTCAACCAACCACCCAGAAACCATGACCTCTTCCCTTAAGGAAGAAAACTAACCCAAGTGGCCTTCAAAATATTCATTCTTCCTATCACCTAAATGGAAAAAATGACATCAATTGGTTATAGATGGTTAAAACATTGTTAAAAGGTCAAGGGAATCACAATCACTTACTAGGAACTGGTGCAAAAAATGGTACTTCGGCATTTGAAGCTTGGGATGAAGATGATGCCCTAATCATGTCATGGCTATTGAATTCTTTGTAGCCTAACATCAGTGATACCTACATGTTTCTTGCCATACATAAGACATTTAGGAAGTTGTCCATCAGACTTACTCCCGAGTCAAGGATGCTTCACAAATATATGATCTCAAGGTGAGGACTGAGTCCACCAAATAAGGAGATAAATCTGCTGAATATGTTAATACCTTGAAAAGTTTAGGCAAGAATTAGATCAGTACCAAGTGCTTAATTTAAAATGTCATGACTGTGCTATTATTGTGAATTAATTTCTAGAAAAAGATAGGATATATGTCTTTCTAGCTGAATTGGATTATGAGTTTGATCAAGTAATACTTCAAATCCTCAAAAAAGATGAAGTTCCCTCCCTAAATAAGTCCATCTCTATTATTTGAGCTGAGAAGAGTTGCAGAAATGTAATGTTGGAACCCCGAGCTATGGAAGCATCAACATTAGCCTCCACAAAAACTCAGAAAAAAGTTAAACAACCAGGAGCCCTAATCTCTACCATTGATCAGACTTCAACATATCAAAGGAAGACAAAATAGGGCAAATGACAGAACTGAGACAATAAGGATAATCAATGGTGTTCTTACTGCAGGAAGCCTTGGCAGACTAAAGACCGGTGTTGGAAGTGTTGGGAATAGGTTGCCTTGAAAACAAGTTGTATTCCCTAATTTGATGTAAATACATTTTAATATTAATAAATAAAGAGTTATTTATGTAAGCTTTATTTTCTAGTTATTAAGGTTCCTAGATTCTAATAAACCAAGATACATTTGCATAAGAGTTAT
>JASKGM010000010.1:939458-959314 GCA_034509205.1 Ceratonia siliqua | reverse complement strand
TAATCATTCTGCATTGTGAAAATTGATTTTTGTATTTTGTTTGACATCATAAAAAAGGGGGAGATTGTTAGCTCTAAAGTTTCACACCCCTTATATTACAAAAGTGTTTTTAATGATGTCTCACAAATAACAAAAATATAAAATGAAATTTCATATTAAAGTGTAATTTATTTAAAGAAAAATTATGGAATATATTACACTTATTTAATTCTGATGAAATTTTCAAATAAATAATTAATTGCAAATACCACGCTAGAACATTCAGATGAATACATGCAAAATTATCACAATAAGACATGCAATTGCCATGCTGGACTCAAGAAAGAAGTTGAAATCAAAGTTGAAAAGTCAAAGAGCCACATTGCATATTATCAACAAAGAAGCCTCTGAAGCCAAAGTGCTACATGAAGCCAAAATGCTACAAGACAAAACTGAAATAGTCACGTGAAGATTTTGTAGTATTGACAAAGTCAATGGAGTAACATTCAAGTGAAGCATTTAATGCTATGACAAAAGGTGTAAGGCATTAATGTGCAAGAAGAAAAAAAACCTCCTTTATATCATTTTCAACTTTACCAAGAGCAAATTAAAATGAGGCATCTCAGCTCTCTTGGACAAAAGAAAAAGAAGATTCAAAACTGAAGCACAAATCCTCACAAAGCAAAGAATTCTCAGACGCACATAAGCAGACTCATTTCCGAGTAAAGAAAGATGTAAAGCACACTTCTGAGATTAAATGAAGTCTTCGGCTAGAGCATTCTGTCCTACAGAAGAGAGAAGATGAAGAAACTTCACGGATATAGAAAGATCTCTTCTGAGTTGATGCAGTGCTACTTTCGGCTGGAGCTTTTTTTCCTAACAGAGGAAAGATACAAGAATATGGGAGGATTTCATCTATTTTCAGAAAGATTCACAAAAGCCATCCTGCAGCTTACTTCAAAGTAGTCGAGCAAATCACGAAGTATGAGGAAAAGGGAGATATGATCTCCAACGACTAGAAGAAGAAGATGAAGATAAATAAAAGAGCTGAAGGATATTTTGATTCATTGAAGAACAAAGAGTAAAAATGGTACAGTGAAGCTCTCTTCCCTCTCATTGTGCTTCATCTCTAAATCTTGTGAGAGTGAGCTGCTGGAATCTAAAAGTTCTTCTTTCATCTGTTTTTTTTTATATTACTTAGAGAGATATCCTGCTTAGAAAAATCAGAGTGTGTCTATCTGGATGTATTTGCTCTTGCTAGAGAGTGTTAGATCATCACCCTTTCTGTTTAAAGTTGTATTTTATGGTTTGGGGTATAACCACTGTATACGTTGTTGGTGAGCATTTAGGAAAATCAACTTGTTTGTAGTTTAGGGTATAACTACTGGATACGTTGTTGGTGAGCGTTTTGTAAAACCAACTTGTTTGTGGTGAGCAAGGAAAACCACATGTTGTTAGTGATCAGGGAAAACTAAGTTGTAATCTGATTTGAGATTAGTGAAAAAATCCCTTGGGAGCTAAGGGGACTGGATGTAGACTCACACAATGTGGGTTGAACCAGTATAAATCTCTTGTGTTATTTTTCCTTCCTTTTCTCTCTGATTGGTTATTTTTTTCAAAACATAGTTAAATTTGAAAAACTTCCGGTAGGTCACTAAAATAGCTTTCAGGTGACTAAAACGAGTTCTAGGTACCTAAGTCTTAAACATATTTTCAGGTACCTAAAAGTATTTTTGGACAACTAAAACTTTCAGTGAACTAAAACTATTGTGTATATTCTTTCAAAACCTCTGTGCTTCATTTATACTTTTAACTTTAGTTTGTCCAACTAACGTTTACTTGAACAAATTTTTAAAATACCAATTCACCCCCTCTTAATATTTTCCTAACTTTCAAAAATATTGTCTTCCATGTTAGAGGTGACAAGAAAATCGAAAAAAGGGAGAGGCCCAAGTGAAGCTACTGTTCAAGGCTGGGTCACAAGGAAGATCAATGCTATAAGAAGAATGGCTACCTTCCTGGATGGTGAAGAAACAGTCGAGATAATGCTAAAGGAGAAAGTACTTCGTCCTCCACTAATCAGAAAACTATGGGAAAGGCAGTGCAAGTGAGCACCAGTGCAAAAGTCAATCCTGTTTTGGGGTTCTCGTAAGAGCAACTGACCAGTCTCATAAATTTTTTAAGCCGTGGAATAGAGGGATTCAAGATCAATCCTCAACCCAGCAGTCCTAAAGTTAATGCAACTAGTAATATCCTTTTTGATAAACCATGGATCATTGATTCTGGGGCGATGGAGCATATCACTTGTAACTTTAAGAACGTGGTAGATGCTAGGAGAACCATTGGCAAAGAGTCTTTCGTCAAGATTCCTAATGGTGAACCTATAGAAGTGCAAAGTGTTGGGACGGTTAATCTTCCTAATGGAATTAAAGTTGATCATGTCCTCAATATCCCCACATTTAAGTGTAATCTTTTGTCTGTGAGCAGATTAACCAAATACTTGAATTGTGCTTTGACATTTTTTGGGAACTTATGTATTATGCAGGACTTGACTGCCAAGATCCTGATTGGAGCTAGTAGACGTTCAGGTGGCCTCTACTGCTTAGACCCTATGAAACAAGATGGAGTAGCTTTGATGACTAGTGGAGGAAGTGATGCAGAGGTGTGGCACCAAAGGCTTGAACATGCCTCAAGTAACAAAATGAAGATGATAAAATTTGTTTTTGATGATGTAGTCCCCAAGGATGTTTTGTATCGTGATTCCTACATTAAAGCCAAGCAGACTATGCTTCGTTTTCAAATTAGTTGTATTAAAACTACTGTAGCTCTTGATCAAATACAAGGTGATATTTAGGGAGCATATAAAACTGCATCTATGATTGGGGCACCTTATTTTTTGTCTATTGTTTATGATTACAGTAGAGGCACTTGGGTGTACTTGATGCGACAAAAGTCTAAAGTGGGTCATTTTTTATCTTCTTTTTGCAACATGATTACCACTAAACTTGGAAGGAAAGTCAAAAAAATAAAGGCTGACAATGGGACTGTGTTTCACTCAAATCACATACTAAGCTACTATATTGAACATGGGATAACACTAGAGACATCATGTGTTCACACACCCTAACAAAATTGGGTTGTTGAAAGAAAACATCGGTACATGTTGGAGACTGCCAGGGCTTTGAGGTTCTAAGCAGGCTTACCCATTTCCTTTTAGGGGGAATGTGTTCTCACAGCAACTCACATAATAAATAGATTGCCTTCTAAGGTTCTAAAAGGCAGAACCCCTTATGAAATTTTTTTTGGAAAGGAACCAAAATATGCCAGATTACGGGGTATTTGAATGTCTTATCTATGCAAGGGACAACATAAAGGGAGGAGATAAATTTTGTGAAAGGGGGATACCCTGTTTCTTTGTTGGACACCCCCAAAATTAGAAAGGTTATCGTGTTTTTGATATAGAGTAGGAGAAAATTTACACTTATTGGGATACCATCTTCTTGGAAGATATTTTCCCTTTCAAAAATTGGGATCAAGCTACAGTTTCTGAAAAAGAAATTCTGCATAACATGGGAGGTAGTTTAGGCTCTTTTATAACTCTAGCCTAAATCCGTCAAGGCCCACAACTATTAATGGGCCCGCGGATCTGAGTGCATCTAAGGAACAACTCACTCGATTTCATCCGGGCCACGATGAATTAGAAAACCAAGGTAATTTGGAACCTCTTAGGCTAACCTAAGCGCAGTCATCCACTAATCACATTTGATTCTTGCTCTTTGGGACTTAGGGACACGAGCCCCCTACATGCATTAGCTGGTGAAAGGCGAAGCCCAACAACATATGATCACACTAGATCAATTAATCCCATGCCAACTCACTTGTCAAGGCCTACTGACATTGATTATAAGGATGATACAGCTCAATCAAAATGCAGTGTTTCTATTACTACTAGAAGCAGTCAACGCTTGCACAAGCCGCCTATCTATCTCAAGGATTTCTAATTAACATTACCTCCCTCAATTGCCGAGACCTCTCCTGAAACCAACACAGTCAGGTACCCTGTGTCTCATTATGTTTCTTATGAGCATTTCTTTCCTTCTCATCAAGTCTATATGGCAGCCATCAATAACAATGATGAGCCCAAGTATTTCTCCCAGGTAGTCAAGTTAGAACATTAGAAGACGACCACGAAAGAAGATATATGTGCTTTGGAAGAAAATAGGACTTGGTCCTTAGAACATCTTCTATAGGGAAGCATGCCATCGATTCTAAATGGGTATATAAAGTCAAGAATAAACCTATTAGTGAGGTTGATAGATACAAAGCTTGATTAGTGGCTCAAGGTTTAACTCGAATTGAAGGAATTGATTTCCATGAAACTTTTGCACCAATTGTAAAGTTGGTAACTGTTAGATGTCTATTGGCAACTGCTATAAAGAAAGGGTGGCATGTGCACCTATCGGATGTGAACAATGCCTTCTTACATGGTGACTTGCATGAGGAAATCTATATGAGGATTCCACAGGGTTTTGCCAAACAGGGTGACACAAGGATCTACAGGCTCAAGAAATCATTAGCAATTAGTATCACAAATTCATTAGTGCTCTTCTCACCATTGGCTTAAAGCAGTCATAGGCCGATCATTCCTTATTTTTATGTCGAGAAGGAGATATATACATGGTAGCCTTAATATATGTTGACGATGTCATCTTAACCGGCAATGACTCTGGAAAAATCAAACAGGTTAAAGTTCACATTGACAAAGAATTTAGCATTAAAGATTTGGGTCATCTGAAGTACTTATTGGGCATTGAGGTCACAAGGATTACCAGAGGCATAGTTCTTAGTTAGATGTGGCAAAATTGGCCTAGCTCGATGGGCTGGCCCGATCCAACTCGAAAAATAATAAGGATGGGCTAGCAAAATATTGGTTCGAAAAAAATTGGAATTTTTTGGCCTAGCCCGATGTGGTCCACGGCCTGAACGGGCCAGTCCGAGTTTGTCTGATGGGCCAACCAAATTTTTTTTATAAAAAAATGGCAGAAATAGTCTAAATGCAATATATTCATAGGTATTTTTTTTCTACAATATAAGATTTATGGTCTACCTAATTGATTAACCTTAATCTATTTTGCTTCTTTAGAGGTATAGTTTTTTTCTCTATACTTTCCCGCAAGAACTTTATGGCCAAACATATTAAAAAAGTTTAAACAACAGTAAAAATTTTAGTTCTTTTTGCTTTTAACTCCAGTGAATTGATTGAATATTAAATAATAATTATAAAGGGGAATGAACCATAATTTAAATGATAAACAAAACACCCAATTAAAATGATGGGGGTGAAAGTATAAAACATAATTCATACAAAAAAAAAATATCAGTTTCTTGTTTTACAAATATTGCTTTTCTCCTTTTTTTTTCATTCTTTTTCTTTCACAATTATTATAATTTAATAGGAGAATGAATGTTAACAACATTGTTTATGAAAAGTATCATTTTAACATAAATTTTATTATTAAATAAATTAAAATTAAAAAGTTATAATTGAATATATAAAACAACATTAACTATATATATATATATATATATATATATATATATATATCATATTTTGTTTATTATTTTAGTATTTTTAGTATAAAAAAATATTATAATTATATTTAAATAAAAAATATTAATAATTATAGTTATATTGGGTCAACCCGATAGCTCGATGGACTAGGCTGGGCTAGTAATATACCAGCCCGATTTAAATTCGAGCCGGCTCGAACCGGCCCAATTATGTCAATGGCTCGATCTTGCCGGACTAGGCTAGGCCGGGCCGGCCTGATTGCCAACTCTATTCTTAGTTAACGCAAATATGCCTTGGACATTCAGAAAGAGTCAGGCCTACAAGGATGTCGTTCTAGTCCATCCCCCTTAGAACAAAATCATAAGCTACGGGCTGACAGTAATGGGGATGACACTAATGCTGCCGAATATAGTTGCCTCGTAGGCTGTCTACTTTAATTGACTATCACTCGACTAGATCTCACCTATTCTTTAAACATTCTTAGTCAGTTTGTCACCTCTCCTAAGCAAGAACACATGGAAGCTGCTGAGCGTGTTCTTAGCTTCTTGAAGCCTGCTCCTGGTCAAGGCATATTACTGCCCTTTGACACTGATCTCACTCTGACTACTTACTGTGATGAGGATTGGGGTGGCTATCTTGCAACACGCAAGGGCTGCAGTGAGTATTTTGTCACTCTTGGCGGTGCTATTTCTTGGAGGACCAAGAAACAATTTGTTGTTGCCAGATCCTTAGCCAAAGTTGAGTACAGAGCCATGGCCACAACTATGAGTGAACTCATTTGGCTACGTTGGCTCCTACGAGACTTAGGAGTACCACAATCGGGTCCCACACATTTATTTTGTGACAACTAAGCAGCCTTGCATATCGCTACCAACCCTATTTTTCATGAGCGAACAAAGCATGAGGAAATGGACTGTAATTTCGTTCGTGAGCATATTATCTCGAACAACATTCTACCTTGCAAGGTTTGGTCGAAGAATCAACTAGCAGATGTCTTTGCCAAAGGCCTTAGCAAAGAGCAGTTTTCTTCCCTTATTGGCAAGTTAGGCATTATCAATCTCTATGCGTCAACTTGAGGGGGAATATGAAATATCATATTATATCCTTGCTAGCCTCCGGCACCCTACCTTGCTTGCAGGCTTTTATGTCTATGTAGCCTTTCTATGACTACAGCTGCATGCTCTCTCAAACCTTGCCACCTTTCTGATCTTGATGTCCACATCCTGTAGATTATTCGGGATACTTGGTTCCCCTGGCTGGTCCTTGCCATTGTCCTAGTTACCTTCTGAGTTCTACTGTATTCTTTCGTGTATTTTCTTTTCCTTTGTTTATTGATCTTGGTTTTTACCGTTGGTTCTTTGTTTGTTGTCTTAGTCTTGTATAGCTTGCTGTAGCATATATACTGTAATAGCTTTCTCTGTTGAATACAAGTTTCACACGTAACAGAGTTTTTCGAAACTCTTTAAGGTTATACAATGAAATATAATTCTTTTTCTCCCTTTAAAATTAAAATTTTTAAACAATTATAGTTTGGTGTCACATAAATTACCAAATCTCCATAAGCACAATACTAATTTTTTTGTCCTCATTTTGTATTAAGTAATTATTTTTATAAATATTATTATTGTATAGTCTATAACTATATTTTTTATTTTTAGAATTAAATAATATATAAGAATATGGTGTTCATATAGCATCGCATAAAAATTTAATGTCTCATTAAGCACTAAATAATAATTTTATATTTTTTTATTCACTTAGTTTCAAACCTTCCAACATTTAGTTTTAGAAACCATTCAAATATCAATAAATATTTTAACATAAATTAGAATTTAAATCTTTACACCTTTATGATATTAAATAATTTTATAACAGTTTTAAAATTACATTAAAAATGTTAAATCTTATAAAGTATTTTTTAAAATACCATATTTTTGGAAACACATGAACACAATTAATTTAGTTATTTTCTACTTCTTTTTAAATTAATTAATTTAAAAATAAATAATTATTTCATAATTTCATAGTATTTCCTTTTTGTTGAATAAAACAAAACAATTATTTAATTATGCAAATAAATTTTCTAAATTAAAATAATATACATTTTTAAATGGCCTTGATGGAGACGGTTTTCGAACTGGATGTCTCCGATTAAATGTATACTTTTGTGTCCCATTCGTAATAATTTTGATCAAGGATAGGAAGGTACTTGCCAACCATAAATATACTATCTCTTCGGAGACTCTTCGTAGTAATTCTTGAGTTCCATCTATGGCCATGGAGGGTACTCTCCGGTGCTCAGCCAACTACGTTCCTCTTACTCCGATCAGCTTCTTGGAGCGATCCGCGATAGTCTACAGAGATAGGTTTTCTGTTGTTTATGGTGAAGTCATGTATACATGGAGACAGACACTTGAACGCTGCACTAAACTTGCTTGTGGTATTGCCCAGCTGGGAGTTTCTCGCGGAGATGTGGTCAGTTCCACAAATCTTCCATTGTTCGATAGTATTTTCCTATTTTCTTTTCTGGGTATCTGTCCTTTCTATTGTTGCATGTGCTGGGTTGAATTTTATTGTAGTCTGTGATTCGAAAGTTTTTGTATTTCTGACTTTGGTCAATCTGTCATCAATGTCTTAAGCCAGGAAGGATTGTGAGAAATCAACCAAAAGTTACATCTATAAATTGTCATTTTATTCTTCGACTCTAAGCGTAACTGAAGCTGCTCTTAGGAGTACATATTATTTACAAGAAAGAAAGAAAGAAAGAAAGAAAGAAAAAACAGCTAAAAAAGATGGGGGTTCACAACAGATTAATAGTAAGGGACACTTAATGTTTTATGGAATGCATATTTGCAATTTTTTTTCCCTATTGATATTAATTCTACTGATATATTAAATTGATTGGATATTATATCTCTGACATTGCACATGAATTTCTCTCATACAGCTTCATGTATTGATAGTATAATATTATGCTTGTTACTTTTTCTCTCAATCTTGTTTAGTAGGACTAGAATTTAATCCCTCCCTTATGACACTGCTAAACCCTTCTTGTTCATCGTGCTTATTAAGAATTTCTGCTTATTTGATCAGGTTGCTGTATTGGCCCCAAATATTCCAGCTATGTATGAGCTACATTTTGGTGTTCCAATGTCAGGGGCAGTTCTGTGCACGCTAAATACACGTCATGATTCAGCAATGGTTTCAGTGTTGTTAAAACATTCAGAGGCTAAAATTCTTTTTGTAGACTATCAATTGCTTGATATTGCTCAAGGAGCACTTGATATCCTTTCCAAAACAACGACGAAGCTTCCCCTTTCGGTCTTAATTCCAGAGTGTGGTCAGCCATCACTAGGCACCAGTTACAACACATTGTCTTCTGGAATGTTGGAATATGAGAACCTTATAGCTAAAGGAAAACTTGAATTTGAGGTGAGAAGGCCAAAGGATGAATGGGATCCAATCTCGCTCAATTACACTTCTGGAACTACATCAAGTCCCAAAGGTGTAATCTTTAGCCATAGAGGTGCCTATCTTAATGCTTTGGCAACAGTTCTTCTTAATGAGATGAGGTCTATGCCAGTATATTTATGGTGTGTTCCAATGTTTCATTGCAATGGGTGGTGCCTCCCTTGGGGTGTTGCTGCTCAGGGTGGCACAAATGTCTGCCAAAGAAGTGTGAATGCTAAAGCAATATTTGACAATATTTCTAAGCACAAGGTAACCCACTTGGGCGGTGCACCAACAGTTTTAAATATGATAATAAATTCACCTCTTGATGTTCGGAAGCCACTTCCATTAAAGGTAGCAGTGATGACAGGTGGTGCCCCACCTCCAGCAGAGGTTCTCTTTAAGATGGAAGCACTAGGATTTTGTGTGACTCATTCATATGGTTTGACAGAAACCTATGGTCCAGGAACAGTTTGCACGTGGAAACCAGAATGGGATACCCTGCCTGGAGATGCACAAGCTAAAATCAGAGCCCGCCAAGGAGTACACCATCTTGGCATGGATGCACTTGATGTAAAAGATCCTGTAACAATGAAGAGTGTACAACCTGATGCAAAATCCATGGGAGAGGTGATGTTCAGGGGCAACACTGTGATGAATGGATATTTAAAGGATTTAAAAGCAACGCAAGAGGCATTTCAAGGTGGATGGTTTCGGAGTGGTGACTTGGGAGTAAAGCATCCGGATGGGTACATAGAACTTAAGGACCGCTCCAAGGACATCATTATCTCTGGGGGAGAAAATATTAGCACAATAGAAGTGGAAGGTGTTATTTTCAGTCATCCAGCAGTTTTTGATGCAGCTGTTGTTGGGAGACCTGATGATTATTGGGGAGAGACGCCTTGTGCATTTCTGAAATTGAAGGAGGGCTACAGTGCCACTGCAGAGGAAATAATACGATATTGCCAGAACCGTTTACCTCGTTATATGGCTCCTCGAACTGTGGTTTTTGAAGATCTGCCAAAGACATCAACTGGCAAGACGCAGAAATATCTTCTGAAGGAGAAAGCGAAGGCCATGGGAAGCTTGTCTAAGAAGACCAGCCGGTTATAAAGCATCTTTCATTTCAAGCCAATCTTTTTTCACGTTGTAATTCTCATTTGTCCGTATATTGGTCTGTAATATTTGTATGAACAAAACATTTTGTAAAATCAGATGGAATATTTTCCTGAACTTTTTCTGCAAGCAGTAAGTTTTAACTAGATTGAAAGAAATATTGAAGTATTCATTCTCTTTTATTGATGACCATATGCAACTTAACAATAACAGATCCCCGTAACTGCTGAAACAGTCTTTCGGTCTGAGTACTTGTCTTGTTTGAGCTGTTTATTTTATTTATTTATTTATTTTTTTTGCACTGCTGGAAGGGATAGCTGAGTATTTCATCTGGTTGGAGATTTATTGTTGAAATGGTGGAAGGATATGCTTTGATAGCCTGATACTGGAGTCAAAATGTAGGGGAGGTAGTCAATTTGATAGAGGTTAGAGAGTGAGAACAACTGATGGATCAAGGAGGTGGCATGGATGAACTAAGGTTGCAGCCAGAGTGTTATCCAGTTGTTTTTCAGGTGGTATTTGATAACTTTTAGATGACAGTTTTGATTGTTAAGTGAAAATAACCAAGACAACAGGTAACTGACAGTGACTTATGGGGATTTGAAGTAGCTGCAGAGACTGCTGGAGGAAGAGCATTGCTCTGTCTTCAATCCTGATGCGCTTGGATGCTATGCACTTCAGTGGGCTGCACTTTAAAATCATACCGTGGCAAACTATCATTGAGCTTCTATGATTTTCTTTTTTAACTGGTTTTTTGATTGTGATCAATAATTTTACAGTTAAGAGTAAACTGAGTTGACTGTGATGGCCTTATGGGGCATTTTACATATGTTTATTAAGTGGAATGAGAGGACAGATTTCTTTTCTGTTTCTTTTTTTTTTTTTTTTTACTTTCTTTTTCCTTTGGGAATTGGAATCTGACTTTAATATATCACGGATTTGTATCGAATCAGATAATTGGAACTATAAGTGATCACCAGTCAAGTTTTTGTTTTTTTATATATAAAATGATTGATTCTCATAAGGGATAGAACTAGAAAAATCATCAAGGGGATAAAAATCATTTAGAAGTGCAGAATCATTGAGGGGGCAAAAATCAATTTAAACTTGAGCCAAGACAGACATGCTATATATATCAATTTTGGGGGGGGGGGGGGGGGGGCCCCCCCCCCCCCCCCCCCCCCCCCCCCCCCCCCCCCCCGCCCCTATTCTGAAAGACGTGGGTCCGTTCTGAATTTCTCATGATCCTTATGCAATAGGTTCTACCACTAACTATTCACCTCTATTCCTGAGCTGCCTTAGAAATACACATTACATAATGGAGATAGCAGCTCCTGTAACTTTTAGGAATTTTTTCCTTTTGATACTCCAGTCACAGCCACTCTCTCGGAGGCTCCAAGATAAACCCTCAAGACATTCTCACGCTCTGAATCTCTCAGCCGAACCATCACACTGTTGCACAGAATTCTCTATTTTTGACTCACTCTTTGCTCTGCATCAAAGAAAAGGGAAGAGAGCACACGTTGAGAAGCCAACAAATAGAGGATTTTATTTTCTCTCCCACACCCTCACTCACTAGCGAGACACAGACGAGGCAGAGATGGAAAAAAGAAAATGCGTATAAAGTAAAGAGATCAAATGATCGAAAGTCGGCCTTTTATGTAAGATTGAAATTCCATACTTAATATAAATTTCTATACGTTATGACTTTCAGATATCCATCTAAAGCATATCTAATCTTGCATTTCTACTTTACAGCTGCAGCTGGCTTTTAAAAAGGAATTTGGAGAAGTCTCAAACCCGTTAAGAATGAGATGTCTGTCTTTAACGAGAGAAAAGTAGTTAGTTGACTTTACCAAATGCCACTATGGACGATGAGTTTCAATTAGGGTTGGCTTGTCCTTTAATTAATTTAAAGTGTTTAAATTTTTTTTTAAAAGAATAGTCCCTTAAAAAATGTAGGGCCAATCCAACTTTTTAAGAACTTAGGGTTACCCTGGGCTTAAGGGTCGGTTTTAATTTTCACAAAAACAAGTGCAATAAATATTTTAAAAAATAAAATATGATGAATTAGTAATTATTTAATATTAACATGCAAGTATAAATACAAAAATTAAACTCAATTTAGCAATAAAAGGTATGGATTATTACATTAATAATTATTTTTTAATTTTTTATTTAATTTTATCAAAAAAAATTTTGTTTGGCCCTAAAAATTTAATAGGGTTGGGCTAAAAAGTCTTATTTAAAAAGGAGATATCATTTTACATACCTGGTCTAATAATTTTAACAGGGTTAAATAGGCTTGTCCTCAAAGCCTAATCCATTTTAACTTCTCTATTTAGAAATTATAGAAACATTAGCTATAGATTACCTTGAGAAGTAATATCAAACTCACACAAAGTGAATTTTCTCTCACAAGAATTGCAGCACAATTGCATTCAGTTTTCCAAGTTATAACATTGCTTTGGTCTTGCAGATTTTATGTTTCAGAATATTCCAACAGATCCTCATGTTAGGATCATTCTTTGGAAGGTTAGAGAACCACATATCAAGCCAGGATTCAGGAATGAATGGATTGAGTTTCAAAAAACTCAACTCCAAGTCTGAAATTAGAAGCAAACTAATTAAATGGCTATTGCAAAAGTGCAATGGATAAATAAAAGGTCTAATGTTTCAGGGGAGGAATGACCAAAAGTACATCCTAGATTAACATTTTAAGTGATGATGTGCCAGATTGAAGATAATAGGGAGAGCATTATTTAGCAACCTCCATAGGAAGATGGATAATCTAGGAGGTAGACATAAAGACCAGAATTCTTGCAAAAGAAAATTAGGAAAACTATAAGGATTTTTTTAGATATACTCTTGAAATAGAATATGATATCCTAGCTTTGCTGAGTATTTGCCTATACTTTCTTTCCGTCGCTGAACAGAGGGATGCATAGATTTTATCTTTGGTTAACACCTTGTTCTCCAAACCTGTTTGATTCTATTTTGTGAGTTTTTGTTGGCATCCTTCAAATTATATAACTTCTGTGAGATTTGTGGCTAACTAATCTTTAAGATGGATTTTAATCTGCTAAGAATGCTCAGTTAAGGAGAATGCAAATAATACAACGGAAGAAATCATTTGAAGATAAAAGAAATTCATCAGGTAATAATTTTTTTTAAGAGATTTTGTACTTTTTCACCTAACTCTTTAGTAGTCATTGTAATATCATCCTTAATCTATTTATTGTAACATATTATATCATAAACTATCACAATTTAATCAAATTATCCCTCACCGTAATTGAATATTAAAGTTAATAATTTTAGTTAATATTGACTAGTTATGTAATTGAAAAAACTTAATAGAAATAATAAATATCTTAAAAATAAATAAGGATAATATTTAATTTACTTTTATTTTTACAGGTAAAAATAAAATTTAATTAAAGATTTTATCTTATTTATTTTTAGGGTATTTATGTTATTTTACATAATAATTTTTTTTTTGTTTCTATCAAGTTTTTTTAATTATGTAACTAACCTATGTTAACTAAAATCATTAATTTGAATACTTAATTAAACGATAGGGAAAAATTTGACTAAATTGTGATAGTTTAAGATGCAATGTGCTATAATTAATATATTAAGGAGGAGATTGCAATAACTAAAAATTATGATGGAAAAATATAAAATTCCTTTATTTTTATAATAAACTTTATGTGTTAAACTTCTCCTAAAAAAATACTAAATTATATATTTTTACTAGAAAATTTGTAGCATAAACTGGAGGCATAAAATAACTTCAATGATAGAAGCTACTTTATATATATATATATATATATTTTTTTTTTTTTTTTTTTTTTTTGCATACTATTTTATCCATTCTTATTATTTTTTCTGGTTCTGTGACAGGAAAAAAAATGCACATCTCCCATACTGGAAAACCGAATTTGCCTCCAGTCTATTTTTTTTGAAACTTTTAATTTATTATTTCTATATCTCCATTAAAGAATGATAACATTGAAACAATCTAGAACAACATCTAACTACGTTTTCTCATTAACTGATACGTGGTAAGTTTGATTTATCACTTCAGAATGGTATTGCCTAATATATAATTCTATTTCTTTTATGATAATAGAAGTAGCATATTTAAAGTATGTAACCTAGCAACAAACCACATGGAACCTATACTGTGTTTGTCTACGACTTTCAAATAGTGGGAAGTTTTTTTCCAAGTATTTTTATTTGGTTGAACAATTTTTCACATAAATTTAAAGTGGTTCAATAAAAAAGATTAACCCATAATTCTAAATAATTTCAATATTAAGAGAGCCAGTACTCATTTCGTCTCATAAATTTCTTTTAAAAAATTTAACATTGTTATAATACTTATACTTTATTGTTTATTATTTCAATATTTTTTATGCCATTTCAAACTTTTGTGGATGTTAAATTCATTTAATAAAAATAAAACAAGTAATAAAATTGACAGTTCTACAGTAAGGTGTAACAATTCTATTTTAAGTTAGGAATTAGTCTAAGATCATTAAAATTAATATTTAGAGATTTAAGGGATAGTAAAGGCTTTAAATTAATTTAGTGAGCTATAAATTTTTTTTTATTTTTTTCAATAAATAAATTTTAAAAAAAATAGAACTCAAACCCAAACTTTTTGTTCTTTGAGTTATTGATATCGGTATAGAGTTCCTTTCTTGATGTCCTTGAGTATCTTTTGTTTATGATAAATTTTTATTTATTTTAGTGTAACTCTATACAATTAGTATGATATATTTAGGACCAAACACTTATCTAAAAAGAAAAAATCAATTTTCTTTTTCTTACTTTTCTTTTTAATTTTTCTTTTTCTCCTTTCTCCTTCTTTCCCATGCCTTCTTCCACTTCTTCTTCACACTACAAGCTTCGTCACTCTCTCCCCCTCTATTTTTGATGTCGTCTCCTCCTGCCACTTTAATTATTCGGGCATTCCCTCTCTTCCCCACCGCAAGCCACCTTCCAGTAGCGACCAGCCACCATTCTTGGTGGATTTGGCCGAAAATAACAACTCCTTCGCTCGTGTGTGGAAGCTGCTCTAAGAGAGTTCTTAGCTACATTTTGGAGCTATTTGGCAGTGTTTGGGGTATATGAAGTGATAGCCACTCCTGATCTCTCTAATATTGGGCTCCCTAAGATAATTTTTAAGCATAATCTTAGTTCTAGATATTACATAGAAATAACTTAGACTATGTATAATATGAATGGTAGCTACGATAATATGAACGATAATTACGGTAACACACTACAAAAAAAAAGAAGCTTTTTTCATTGAATATTTTCGTAAAAAACACCCTAATTTCAGTGAGAATCTGGAAATAAGGATGTAAGATTTTTTATGTAATGGTTACGAATGTTCACACGGTTAACCACGCGTGAAATTCTCACAACTAAACATCCATGAGATTTTCTCACGGCTAAGCATTCATGAGAAAACCTCACCTGAGGAATTGTCACAGAACTTATCCGTGAGAAAAAAGGTAAAAAATAAATAAAAAGAACTTTGAATGAAGTATTCGCATGGCTTTTGCGATGAGAAGTTCCGTGAGAACTGAACATATTAAATATTATTAATTAAATTTTAATAATCAAATATTTAATTATAAATATTAAATATATTTAATTTCATGTAAATATTAATTACATATTATTAATTATATATTTAATATAAATAAAATATATTTGTAAATAAATATATAAATATAAATATATTTAAATTAAATAAACATATTAATATAAATAAAATCACATCAAAAAATTAACCAAATAAGATTAAATTCATATTTAATGTAAAATTAAATACATTAACCGTCAATCTAACTCAATCTCAGCATCAGTGCGGTCATCGAGAGGGGACTGCTAATCAACAGCAGGGCAGGGGGAGGGACAGGGGCAAGGGCAAGGACAAGAATTGTACGATCACTAACTATTTGACTGATCATCTCTTGAAGTCGCTGTTCGAGTTGCTCCTTGAATTGCACCTCGAGTCGCTGTTCGACCTGGCTGATGATCTCACTTAATAAATGTTCAGGAACATAGTTGGATGAATGCGATGGCTAGCTTGAGTGAGGTTTTTTAACCAGGCAAGCTTCAAAACACATCCCATAAACCTGACTTTTTTGTTCACCCCAACAACTTTTGTCTAAAGGCGAGTGTTATCATAGGAAGAACCGATCGACTCCTAGGTCTGGGCTCTGTGCTCCTCAAAAGCTTTATGTATGAGTTAAAATATAATTAATGAGAAATTATTTGAATCACAATTAAAAAGAAACCTATAATATTGAAGTTTAATGTAATTTAATTTAAACCACGTAAGTTTGCTCAGCATACGTGAGTTGGTCATTAATCGACACAGGTCAAACTCAGGGTCAAAGGAGCAAGCAACAACCTTCTGCTTACCATTCCTTCTGGAGGACCCAAAACCCCTTTTAGCACCTGACATACCTAATATTTGATCACTTTCAATTCGTTAATTCATATAAAGAAAACATACCTCAATAACAAGAAAAGCAGAGTACCATGGGTCGGAAAGGAAAAAGAACCTAGTCCAATGTTAGCATACAGAAATCTTGTACTAATCCTCATCTAAACTTAAGTCCAAACTGTCTGAAAATTATGGCCAGCAACTTAATAATAACTCAACTCCAATAATAACTCAGTAACTTACTGATCTTCATGTAAAGCAGAGACTGTGGGTAAGGGCTGATAAAAAAATAGGAGATTGCAGACCTACCCTTATCTCTTTGGATTCAGTTTTTAATTCATCAATCAGCCACCAAACTTGCTCCCTCCCTTATCCCATCATCATCATCATCATCATCATCATCATCATCATCATCATCATCATCATCATCATATATATATAATAGCCCTATTTTCTTATTATGATATTGACAACTTCTATATGTAAACCATGACGAATCCAATGGTAAGCCACAAGAAAAGGTTTTGAATAAATTTTAAGAGATATTTTATCTAAGTTTTTAATGATTTTCTACAAATAATTGTCTCAATTAAATAAAGGAAAGGATTTTGAGAAGAAAAGTTGAGATGATTAATAAATCCAAAAGATAAGCTTCATTATCTCTACTTTTTATTTTATTTTATTTTATTTTTTTATATATGAAGAAAACATACATAATTTATTCTGTTTGCTATGGCATAATTATATATACATCACAATTTACAGTACTTGAGATAATTTAAGGTATATTTGTAATTTTACAAATAAAGTTTGGGGGCTTTGAAGATTTGGTTAAGGCGATTTAGATTCATATAGTGTCTAGAAACTAAAGTTGAAGCGCAAGCTAATCCAATTTGTGCAGTAATAAGAAAAGGGGGGGGGGGGGGTGTGAAGATGAGTAACCATAAGAAGTATGAGCAATTAAAACACTAAGCAAAAATTGCAAATGAGGTGCACCTTTTTTGGATATCAAAAGTCAAAACACAAAAGATTTAACTACACTGCCTCAATAGAAAGTATTTATACATATATTTGGATGGATTTTTAAAGGTTACACGTTTAAACTCTAATCAATTTAAATGAACCAGAAGTTATAGTTCATGGGTAACACTTCAAAACTAAAAACAAAATAAAAATGTTTTCTTTTCCTTTTGACCAACTTTACGGCCATTAGTGGCTATAATCTACACATTATATATAGTAGCCTATATAGTTTTCTATATCTGATTGAATATTTAAAACAATAAATGTCACAACGATAAGGGAAAGAACAATTGTGGTTTTCAACTTTTTACTTGCTAGTACTAGAATGCTCTGTAGTTCCATAAACTGAAAAATGAGCATTGATGATTTCAAAATTGCTTTAAAGACAGTGGCTATCCTCTAAGTTTTAACTAACGCTGGAAGCCACTTGCACTATTGAATATGTGTTTGCTGTCTTCGTTTCATATAACACATTTAAAAGACAAAGGGACTGAGGGGGTGACTCACGTTTAATTTAATTTGATTAGTTGAGACAAAATGGAAAGGCCCTAACTTAAACATGGTGGTCCGGTTAGTGCCTATAAAAGATAAGCAGAAAGAAGTAAACAAGTCTCTTTGAAATATTTTGACAAACACCTTAAAGCCACAAAGTCTGCTCCCAAAATCGAAAACTAAACCCAAAATAGCAGCAATCAGATCAAGAATTTTCGAAGAAGAAAACTAGAACAAAAGATAAGAACCAAATTAGCATAATAAAGTAGGAGTAAAGGGTAATGCAAGAAGAATCCACAAAATAGGAAAAAGAAACTGGGGATTTGCAGGAAATCCAAAATGACCAAATATGAATGAAGCAGGATTTACCTTTCGGCAAAGTCTTAGACAATGGTGTGCATGAGCCGACCCTTGAAGCACTAGTTGGTAGAAGAAATCTGATGAAGAAATCTAGAGATGAGTGGCAACTGCAATGTTCTGAACTTAGTTTTGAAATGGGAGGGAGATTTCTGAAAACCCCTACGCGATGTTTATAAATATGGGGGGACTAAGCTACAGTCCCCAAATTTATTTTTTATTTTTGTTTAATTTATTTTTTTAAATTTTTTATTAATTTTTTTGTTTATACTATTTATTAATTTTTTAGAAATGATTTTATATTTTTTTTGAATTTTGTTTATTTTTTTTAAATATTTATTTTTTTTAAATGTTTGATTTTTTTAAAAAAATTTTAAAAAATTTTTTGATTGTTTTTATTTTTTTTAATTTTTTAAAAATTTATCATTAGTTTATTATTATAAAAAAAATTTAAAAATTTAAAAAATTAATAAAATTTATTTTTAAAAAATTTTATAGTTACTTTACAGTCACATATACAATCACATTTGTGATTGTAAAGTAGTAAGACCCTTATAATATTCAACTTATTATATTACTTCAATTCAATCCATAATAAATATATGGCGCCATACACGAGGGAACATCTCAGGAATTAAGCATATTCCACTTGAATCTTTTTTATTTTCTTTTTATCTCAATATATGTAAAACATATCTTATTATTTAAAAAAAAAGCAAAAAGAATATATATATATGATTTTGGACTTTTGCAACGTTATGAAGTACGCTGCATTTTATTTAATTAAATTTTGAGAGACTATTTTAGTAATAAAAATAAGTATATAATATACTATTAGACATACTGATATATATTTAATTTTTAATTTAATCAATTTTTTTAAACAATATGCAAGATTGGACATCTGAAAAATAAAAAATAATATAATATACTTTCAAAATACTCAAAATCTAAAGAAATGAGGAAGAGGAATGTTATTTTGGAGGATTTTATTTTATAAACAGTTACAAATAAATTAATACTATCCCCAAAACATGAAAAATATTTAGAATCATTTACCACCGCTCATAAATTTTGACCTAAAGTGGACCTTTATTTTGTAGATTGTTAGCTTATTTTGATGGTATGTTATTTTTGGATCTTAAATAGTCTGTTCAAGGAGATGTAAGGATCTTAACAAGTATGTTCAATCTTGCTATAAGGACTATTAGCTTATATAAGTATTGTTGTATAGAAGAGGAACAAAGTTTGGAAAATGCATTTGACACATCATGTCCACTGTTCGCGATTTTATAACTATGCAAACGCAAGCATACGTTATCGTGACAAGTAATATAGAATGAGTAAAATTATCGTTCCCACAAAGAACCTTTACTAATTCTGTTAACTACTAAA
>JASKGM010000010.1:920413-939358 GCA_034509205.1 Ceratonia siliqua | reverse complement strand
TTGAACCACCCCCCCCCCCCCCCCCCAAAAAAAAAAACAAAAGAAAACCCCAAGTATATGAGCAGCCACTGCAAAATCCAACAATCAGCCAATGCAGCAAAGGAAGAAAGGAACTGGCTCGAAATGGAGGATATGCAGAACATCTATAAAATCACCTCTATCATCCTCCAAGAACAGAATCTGCAGTATGAAACTATAAATGAGACACCACAACCCCCTCAGAACCAACTCTAGTACCCTTGATACCTCTTGTATCAATAGAACAAAATTCACCTTCAATTTCAAGTTTCTTCCCTGATATGAAAGAACCATACCATAGGGGGGAAATGAGTGGGAATCAATTGTTCAAAAAAGAATTAGAAGAAGAGAGATATTTGTACCTTTTTTGAGTAGAATTTTTAGAATACGATTGAAGTGCTTAATAAGGCTTGGATTTATTAAACATGCGCAGATATGACTCTAGCTATAACTATCTATATATATGTCTCTTCCTTTATTGCAGCCCTATTAATTTGGAACGTTTGAGATGTCAACTTCTCATAGGAATCTAAGACCCAATAGGATGAAAGACAGACCTCAAGCTATACATGATACATGTACAACAAATCAAACGCGATCATTGCTGCAAGAACAAAATTATTTGTCTACCTCACAATTAAGACCATCCAAAGTGTCCCTAGAAGTGTAGCAAAAGTATGCCAGAAAGAGTACTAAAACATACAATACATATCACGCAGTTAATAATATATATGATCTTGTAATCAAGAGAAAACAACAAAATATAAAGAAACCTTATCATCAAACCGGAAGAGAGACTGGTCGAAATAAGGAGAAGGACTCTGTGACTGACAGCTGAAAGGTAAAGATGCAAGCATCTTCTTCACAAACTGCAAATAAAAGTAAATTTAAACAGAACACATTAACATGCGCTGTAAATTGTTTTTTCTTTCATCTTAGGATGGGGGTTGTAAGGTTACAACCAGCAACAGCAGTTACCTGCGATGAGCTGCTCGCCTTATCTTTTATGCACCGTAGTTGCTCCAGTGCATAAATATTATTTGAGTGAGACGATATAAAATTCATATACATTGAATTTCTTGATGTTGCATGGAAGTGATTACAAAACTGCTCAAACAGTAGATAAAGATCGTCTGCTGAATTCTAATAGAATGAGAAGAAGAGTCAGAAATACACCCAGAAGAATACCTCTATAATATGCAGAGAAAGTCCAAGAAAATAAAACACTGAGATGATGACAAAAGTTTACCTGATAAAATGATACAATTTCAGTTGTCTCCATGTTATACACAGCAAAGAAAGCTGGGTGGTGATCAGCATTTCGTGACACCTGAGGCTTCAAAACATGAAAGAGCAATACATATTTGTTATATTACTACAATAAAGATAATGCAGATTCCAGTCAAGGTTGAAAATTCCCCCAACGTTGACTCAGCTAAAGGCCTAGATGACAAGCCCTGCCCCAAATTTACAATGAGATCCCTGCAAACTATTGGTCTCTGAAAAGTCAGGAGGACCCTGGTTGAAACCAGGGTTCTCCATACAGTGAGGAGCCTCATTAGAGAAAGGCTACAGCACTCAATTCAAGGAGAAGGCCACTGTTGAGGATTCCCATATACTCAATCAAATATTCTTTTTATTATTGCCTGCCCCTGCAAGTATTTTTCATTTCTACTTGCAGCAGGACCAGGAGAGGAATCATTATAACAAGAAACAACACAAGGAGGAAGAAAACTGACCCCTCCATCCACACTACCAAACTTGATTAGCAGGTGGTGTCGGTCCAAGAATTGCACCTGTCCAAGAGTAAAATAGAAGCAACTTGTCACATGCCTCAGTGGATGAACAAAAAAAAAGATTACAATGAAAACAAGATTTAAGTCATTAAAAAAAATGCATGCTTGTCTTTTGTTAAAGACATGATAAAGAATCATTAAAGATGCATAAAATATCTGGAAGACCCTACCTTCCACATTATCAAGTCAACATAATCTTGAAAGTGAAAGTAAAACTTCTTCTTCAGGCTTTGGACCCTCTGGTGCACCAACAAAACAGATAAAATTGAAGTGACGAATTCATAATATTAAAATGGGATTAAAACAAGGTACAGAGCTTAATTCATAAAGCTTTATGACAACCAAAAGTATTATTGAACCACAATTTAGAAACACAATAATTCATGCTACCAAAAATTGAAGAACAGTGTTTACTGTTCATTGATTCATTTAATAAATTTATTTATTTAATCAAAGAAGAATTCATTTATAGAAAAGATAAGTTCAGGAACAGAGGATATGTCCTTCAACACAAGTTGAAGGTCGCTCGATAGTTTGTCCATCCTCCTACAATTGGCCATAAACCAGCAGCTTCCTCAGACTTTCTGACAATAACTTAGACCATAACTACCCCATTTGTCCCCTTAAAGGTGAAAAACAAACTCAACATCAGTGGTTTTCTTCTTTCATTTTCATTCTGTTTTCTTCAGCAACATCAATTAATGCCTAAAGCATCTAATTAAGGTAAGAAGCAAAGTCAAGTAAATAAAACAATAGATTAGAATAACAAAAGTATTTATGTTATCTGGCATTATCCACACGCATTACACCTGCTAATTACTTCTTTAATTCATAAACTATAATTTCCAAATTGCAAAATAGGCATATAATGTGAAGCATGCAATAAAGAACGAAAATACTAGTTATATTGAAAACCTGTTTGATATATATTTCTATAAGCCAAAAATTAAAGAGATTAAAAAAATGGAACACATGTTGGGCACTACCAGGACTGATGGAGATAGAATTATGACATCTATGCTAAGTTGTTTTACTACCCATCATCTTAAGCAATGTTTTCAGAACCAGACCGGTTCAACTGGACCTGGTCCAGTCCAGTTCATGATATATAACCATTGTTATGAAAACTGGTCAAGAACCTTTCGGTTTTCAACTAAACCGGTCAAAATGGCCTGTTCAGGCGTTGACCAGTTTTTTTTCTTGGATGATCTGGCTACTTCATAAGCTGCCATGTCATCCCACTTCCCACCTGATAAGTTGGAAATCTTTCTTACCCAAAGTGCAGAGTTTGGTTTCAAACCCTTGCACCTTTACACGATACAAAGGGTTCTAACCACAAAGCCATGTTCTTCAGATGTTTATAACCAGCATACTAATATATTTATTATATTATAAAACAATAAACATTAATTTTAAAGTAAAATATGATATACTTATTTAACATTTGATAAATTAAATTGTCTAATATATTTTATATTAAACTTTTAATATATATATTTCTAAAATATATGCATTTATTTATTTATTTATTTTAATTTAACAATATTATAACTAATGATACTCACTATTTTTAATATTTTTGTAATTTACTTATTATATTATACAGTGTTATATATCTAATATACTGAAGTACTTAAATAATTATCAGTTCTAATACTAAGTTTTGAATCAGCCAATAACTCCATATATCAGTCAACTTTTAAATAATCCATTCTCAATTCAGTGCCTCACAGTGTATGTACCATAAAGTAGTCTAAAAGGTCAATCCTAGGACATTGAAGGAGTAACTTATGGCGTGCTTAGCAAGAGCAACAACTGGAGGCTGGAAAGGAAGGCGTGGAACTTAACATTTGACAAGGTACCTAGACAGTAGACACAATACTTGTCTATAGGCATTGCTCTATTTTGCTCCTTCCCAGCTCCCCCTCCCCTTTCCTATTTTCCTCCCTACCACTTAAAGGCCCTGCCTTTCTTAAAAATTAAATGATTTATAAAAGTCTTTATCAGAATTTTAAGAAACAAGTATGGAATATTTACCTACTTGTTCTCTGGCTATTTCCAGTAGACCAAGCTTAACCCTTCAATCTAGGATCAGATCAGAGTTTTCAGATATGTCCAAGCACCACTGCAATATGCAATCAATTTTAACCTTTTTAATCGTCCTAATCCCAAAAATGTTAATGTAGCATTCCCCTCCAGTCTCACTTGATATTTGCAAGAGGAACACCCTTGAAAAAGCATGGGCAGAAACCCACTGAGATGCTAACTGAACAATTCCATTGAAAACTAAACAAGGAGTTGAAGAATGGTCTTTGAAGATTCTGTTTTTCTTCATAAGCCAAAAGAACCTCACAACCAAAAGCATGGCACATCTCCACTGAAATTTTACCTCCCTTTTTGGGTTTTTGCTACCTAAACCTCAAATAAATTAAGTGATCCTGAATATTCTGAGACAGACCTACATAGCCCCACTAAGAGCAAATAGCCATATACACTAAGCAATAGAACAATACAGGAGCAAATGAGAGTTTGTCACTGATGACTGAACTATTAAAACAAGTACAAGGGGAGAGAACTTTTGAGGTTTCTGAATCTGTAACTGGCTAACACTTATTATTATTATTAGTATTGATTTGTTTGTATACTTCAGACCATACATGAAGATGATGAATAAATTATCCAATTATATTGTATACATCTTCTAACGCAAATGAATGATAGATAACTTGATAAAATTAGCTAAATACCAATCTATGCTCAATATCTTTGGACATTAAGCCATTAAAGATTGCTTTAACTTATTTCCATTTGTTACCATTATGTTATTCACGCCATTTTGAATTTAAAACATTGATCAATCATATAATCTAGCTGCATTTTGCATTCTTTTACTATATGTGTTGTTGTTGACTCCGATCCTACCATTTAGGATGTTACAGTGTTTCAATGTACACATTCTGTTAAGAGTTATTGATTTAGTGGGATTATGATTGATTGCTTAATTAGTGTGATTGATCCTAACAGATGTAATTAGCACTAATTTAGGATCAGCTGTAGTTGACTAATAGCTGTATTCACAGCTATTCCATAAATGCTGTAATACTCTTCTCACAGGATAAATAAAGAAGTTTTACAGTGTGTGTATCTAACCTAACACACCTCAGAATTTCTGCGTCTCTCTCCCTCTCTCCTTTCCTTTGTCTCTTATTTTACATATTCATTCTTCATAATTCCAAGTAATGGTAGGACATGTGGGAATGCATCCCGTATTCCAATTCTTTTCCTTTTATAACAAAAGAGGTATGTATGTAACAGAATAGCCATGGTGGATAACATGCTTATGCAATTCCAAGTACAAATGCTTGTGCACACAGAGAAATATACATATACAGGAAAAAAAAGATGTCCATAAACAGTTGAGTAGAAGGACCAAGAAGATAGTGAAACAATTTGCTGCAAAGAACAAAAAGAATGTGTTGGGATCCCATTGTGTCCCACATTGCCTAGTATGGGCTGGGCATGTGGGTTTATAACCCTTTGGACACCCTCCCCCCACGAGCTAGCTTTTGGAGATGAGTTCTAACCGAGGTGGTTGTAACAGTGGTATTAAAGCGGTCCGATCCGTGGGCCCATGGTCATAAAGTGGAGTGGGAGGGCTACTACCCGATGCAGGATCCGCAAAGTAACCACCGCCATGGATATCGGTCGTAAAGCGGGATGGATTGTTAGGATCCCATTACGTCCCACATAGCCTAGTTTGGGATGCGCATTTGTGTTTATAACCCCTTAGGTACCCTTCCCTCACGAGCTGACTTTTGGAGGTGAGTACTACCCGAGGTAGTTGTAACAGAACAAAATAAAGATTTTGAAACAGGATGAACTGCCTGAAACATGTTATGTATAGGTGAAGAATCACATGAAACATGCAAATAATATATTGTTCAATAAGACAAGAAGTCAGAGAACCAACCAAGGTATCATCTTTTTCTTCATTCCAGATGCCCCGAAAAATGAATGAAAGCAAACGCTGTTTGATACCACTTAGAAAAGAATTGTCCATATTAGGCTGACCTTGGTGCATAGTATTTTCAATGTGGTTCCCAGGTAACTGATGCTGTTTTGACAAAAGAGGCATGCCCTGTCAGTATTTTTTTTTTATTTGTTAGTAGAGTGATTCAAATATGCTACATGTAAAAAGCTTTTGACCATTATACTCTGGTGTTTTAAATAATAACACTACAGATAGGACTATGGTAAACAATATTATGAAAATGCATTGACCATATGCCAAAAAGGGTATGTTAATATTGAGCTTAAAATTTAAATTGGTAAAGGATGATTGAGATGTAATAACAATCAAAGGTGGCTATGATATTAGCAGTTTTGAAAAGCATCCCCCAAGTTGTTTCCTAAAAGCAAGCCCCTATGATATATAGAAAGCAGCCGCATAAGCACCTTTAAAAAAAATTAATTAGATGAAAATGTGTGGTTTTTGCTGTCAACAAGCCAAAATACCTAACAACAGACTCAAAAAAAAATTGTCAAATAAAGTCAATCCAAAAACTTGAAATAAATAGCACTGACCAGAGAACTTGAATTAAGGAAAAGTTCGTCATCTTCACGGCAGAATGCCCCGATAGCGCGTACATCAACAAGGTGCCCAGAGTCCCTAATTTGGAGAATGTGTATTAGTTGATAGCGAAGTGATACAATCGCCAAGAGGTCATCATACAAGAAGACGCCCATATTATGGATCAAATTAACAAAATCATTACAGAAGATCTTCTCGTCCAGGATAACTCCATCTTCCAATCTAAATGTAACAGATGAAAAGAAAAAGAAAAACTGACATAAATACAGAGTGATCAAAATATAATTCTGTTTTGAATTTTTGCAAAAATTCATAAAAATCCAAATAAAATCAAATATTAAGAAACATGAGCAAGCACCTTAGGAGATGAAGAGTTATCTTTTCTATTGAGGGGACACCCTGGACAGCTCCTCCAACAGCGGGTGCATCATGAATTTGTGCCGTAGAAGTGGCAAACAGTCCAAATTGATTACTCTCCATGTAAAGGAAGAAATCTTTACATATATGTTCATTGCAAGAACCAAGTGATATACAATATAATTGGGTGAAAAAACTCTCAAATTTCTTTGCTTTTGAAGGCAAATCATGTTTATCGCAATCTTCATCGTTGCATGAAAAAGAAAGCCATCTAGATCTATAAACAATCAACTCTTCATGATTTCTGCTGAAACTTATAAGGTATTGACCATCATCAGTGAATTTACGGAATGAATGGTCCGGGCATTCAACCTCATATACCGTGTAACTTGGTACTAAATTTTCATAGAACCGCCGAGCATAATGAACCTGCAAGAATTAAATTACACCTGCAAAAATTAAATTCAATTCAGGTTCCTTTAACAGAGGAACAAGACAAAAATTTTGATAATTTTCCAACAAAGCTATTTCCCCCATCTGATAAGGGGAAAGCAAAATTACCAAAATGGCACTCCTTATACTTTTGCATCTCAACATACAAAATGGACTAAGTTGTAATTGACACAGTTTAATTTAAATAGGAATTGTTACAAATAAATCAGTTTTAAAGGAAAGTTTCATATAAGCTCAACAAATATCTTGGAACTTTCAAAATTCTTGTGTTGGGCAAAGGATATACATATAGAAAGTTCGGATACAAACCTTACAATCTAACCCACATCCTTGTTATATGAGAAATGGAGGCATTAGACCCAAAGGTCAAAATCAGTCTTTGTTTGGGAACTAAATGTGGAGAAGTAGGGGAAATCAGAAATGAGAAAGGCAGAAATGAAAATAAGGAAGTAAAAAATAAATTTTGCTCTCATGTTTGGATGTCATATAAATAAGGGAAATGCAAATGAAGGGAAAAACAATGTAAAAATAAATTTACCCATGACATTTTTTTGACATGGTATTCTGGTAAGGATATTTATGAAATTTAAAAATTAGAAGCTTATGTTCTAAATTCTCTTCGCTTGCCTTTTTTGACACAACTAGTTTTGGTAGGATTAAAATTAGGTAATCTCCTCATTCTCATTACATTCATATTCCCTTCAGCTTCCCAATAAAGGGAATACAACATTATTTCATAAATTTCCTCCATTTCACCCATTTTAAACAAAGTATAAATTTCAAGGGGCGAACCCCAGATGGCTCAAAAGGATATAAAGAGAAGTTTGGCCTATTCTACAATGTCTCAATGGGCTTCTTCAATTCTTTTAGGTTTCTGTTCTACTTTGAGTAAAGATCTACCCGATTTTGATTCCAGAGTATGCTCCTATCCACTGATTAAATAATGAGTTACAATTACTTTCACTATAATATCAAATATCAGTCTCAGCCTCAAGCAGCCCAACAAGAGACTAAAGAAGATAAGATTTGATAGTTGATTATCTTTTATTAACTAGAATTATAAAAGATAGGGAGGTACTGCTTGTTACGACATAGGCAGCAAAATAAACTCATTCTCTGCTGATTTTCCAGTGCTATTTCCTTTTGCATATATCAAGTGGTATTGGAGATATGACATTCAACAAGGAGAAAAAACAGAACTTAGGATGTGGAGAAAATTCAAGTATCGAACAACTGGATACCAAAATCCAAGCAATAGAGATTTTTTTTTTTTTTTACAAAAGAAGAAATTTTATTGAGGAAGAAAAGAGATACAAATGCAGAAGATAGGGTATTCTCCTAGGAAAAGGACCAAGACACAAACAAAGTACAAAATTAAAACAACCAGATCATTATACATGCAGCAAAGCTGGCCAACCCCTTCGCATATCTAAAAGAAACACCTCCTTAAAGAAACCATGAGCCGAACACCACAAAGAAGCCCCAAATAAAATCCTTGCCCATAGATCATCTAAAGACAAGGAAACACCCTTAAAAATACGAGCATTCTGTTCCAGCAAATATTCCAAATCACATAAAAAAGGTCAAAAACACACATTGCCACAAGGTCCTACCCTCCTTTGTTCCACCAAAACTCTTGAACCGTACAAGTAGAAACTGCTCTAAGTCCCATGGGCAAACCCAATTCGAATCAAAAGTAGTGCTCTACAGGAACAAGTGGAAGAGTTCAAGGGTGTCTCAACCACTATAACCCCTTCCTCCACAACTGTGACCAATACCACCATGCCCCAACACAGATATAATCTGCCCACCCCGCCCCCCAACAAAACTCTAGCAATCATCATGTTCTACCATAATAAATTAAGATGATTTTCCAAGATGACCAAGAACAAAACTACCAAAAAGTGAAATAAGTTGAAAATATTCTCTCACTGACAAAATATACCACATAAGCAGAAGTTGCTGCAAGCTATCTTCAACGGTGTGATCTGTGAAGTCAACCAGCAGCTTCAGTGGATGCAATGCACATATTGAGAGATCAGAAAAGGGAGATGAATCACAGGACAATTTTAAAAAGGAATCCTAGCCAACATTTTAGAATATTGAATATAAGGTGATTCCGCGATTATGAAGCCCAATCATGGAACTAAAAAACTTAATATGGCAAAAGTACCAACCAACTTGCAGAATGGCCACCTAACTCATTGTATGATACATTTATCAGAAGGATGATAATAAAAAAATATTACATGAATGTCAATCTGAGTGAAATTGAGACCCCACCAATATTACCGGTCTCTAGAGGAGATGCAACATAGATGTCAAAGTCACAATTATTTCTTATTGAGAATAGTATTGCAAGTGTGAAGTATGAATAAGATGAACACCCTGGACGTAAGCCATAGAAAGGAGAGTGAAAGTAAGGGTTTTGACTTTTGAGCCAGAGGCCCAAAGCTAGGACTGCGTATATCTAATAAATAAATCTTATACCATTAAAGGAATTTTGAGTCATTATATAATAATTCATATACAAGATTATCTTTTAGTTAGATAGGAAGGCTCAGCTTGGTATGAAGCACACAAGGAAATAATCACATTGCCACAAGGTCTTGTTACATTTGGCATATATTTTGTAAACTTTTCTCTCTTTTTTTTTTTATTGGTAATCTGAAAACAGTTTTTGTTTGCATTGATTATTCAACACCCTGGCATGTATAAATAGATTCTTGCTCTGAAAAAAAAAAGAAATTAAAAAATAAAGGAAATAAAAGGAAGACCAAAATTGTAAAAACTAAAGAAATTATCTAAAACAACAATTGGTAGGTTGAAAAATTACACTAGTGCCAGGAGCAGGAGTGCAAATTTGACGCTCAAAAATCCTTGCCGCAATATTGCTGCTTCTATACATTAAAGCTTGTCCAGAAACTTGAAAATTATTCTCCCTGAAAACATGGGAAGTGAAATTTGCATATTACATAAGTAATTTTTACACAAGGATTAATTGAAGTATTATTTATATACAAGTCCTATAACTAAAAGATGCCTCCAGCAGGAAGCTGCAAATCAAAATTTTCCTTGTATGAATAAGATTGATTATTATATTCCCAAAATAACCCAACACTCATGCATTACATCAACAACCTCAACTTATCACATAAATCTACAGACCATAGAAAATGACAAATTCAAAAAAAGTGAAAATAGTAGTAATCCTCACAAAAATGACTGTAAACAGAAAATTATAAGGAAAAGGATAAATTAGGATTTCAGAAGGCTAACTGAAGTCATAGAGCCATCACTTGAAGTTTGGTGGCTCTGAAAAGCACTGAGACACTGAGTATAAAGAACTCTGCATTTCTCTCAGTCTCTTTAAAGAACTATGGACCAAACAATAGTTTGCTTGTACTCCAACAATGATGACGAGATGCCTAATTATGCTTTATTCCCTATATTCAAGTTTAAACAGAATTTTTAAAAATTTCAATTAAATCTCTCCATTTTTCAAAATATTCCCAATGTTGTTTCATCGCTTATATTGCCATTATTTTACAGATTAATACGTGCTGTTTAAGATTCAGGTGAATTTTTGTTTGAAATGAAAACATAATAAACTATATTAACAGTCAGATGACCATATTATAATTTATTCACTTTGGAAATAGTAACATTTCTAGAGATCACATTACCAATAGAGGTACAGTAAGGGAAAGGGAGAATATGTCGATTATTTTAAGAAAAACTAATGTATACGAGTTACATGTAACATATAAAACATTTTAATAGTAAAATAAAAATAAAATAGAAGTGGAAATAAATTTCAACACAACATATCATTAAAAAATTCATAATCAAGAAAGCTTAACCATTGAAAATCACAACAAATGAACAAAATAACTTCTCCCACCTCCCAACCATCATCATGTCGCGTGTGTAACATTAACATACAAACAAAAGGGGTCTTTAAGAGGCTCAGATGTCACAATGTTACAAGTCCCTAGATCTTACTAGTCACGAATAGAAGTAGAACAGAAAGCACCAGAACCAATTGACACCATCAATATAATCTCAAACAACTACAATATCAGAACGAAACACGCAGATGCCACAACACCATATTGAGTTTAAAACAAATTAATAGAATATTAATCATGATAGAATGCCAATTGCAAAGATTATTATGCATATTAGGGACCAATTAGAGAGCTCCTACCTCAAGCAATCCAAATGAACTTTGACAGAGAGCAATTTAAGATTCCAAAGCACACGCAGCTTCTCGAATTCCTACAACTTTTCCGACGAGAGAGAGCTGAAGGTTGCAAGTTGCTAATAGGGTTCAGAAACAGACCCTGTGTGTTTCGGGGCTGAAAATCACAAAAGCAATGTTAGGGTTTTTTATTCTCAAAACTCAATCGCATTTTCAAAACAAGGGGTAGAAACGGAGGAAACAAACCGACACGACGTTGCAGACCTCTTCAGCTGCGGCGGAGCTTCTCAAACTGGAGGCCGAAACACTCCGTCGCCGGTGAGCCCGGTGGAGATAAGGGAGAGGAAGAGAGAGTGGATGAGAAGGCGTGAGAGGATCAGAACAGAGGGAGCTTGTGTTCCAGAGACAGTTTTGAAAACGCAGCTGTTTCTCGCCACTTACGAGCCCGTACTGTGGGCCTACCATATCCGGTACGACGTGATTTTATTAGGAAACTAGCTGAAAACCCGTAAGGAAAAAAAAAATTTCAAAAAATTTAAAAGAAATAATTTAGAATACAATGTTTAAAAAAATTCAAAATTAAAAAATTAAAGAAAATATAAAAAAATTCAAAATAAAGACTAAAAAATTCAAAAATATACAAACAAAATTTAAAAATATGAACAAAAATAATTAAAGAAAGAGGAAAAAACAAAACCAATAAATAAATTTACCCAAATTTACCTTAAAAAACACAAAAATAATATATTTATATATTAGAAATTAAATTTAAATTATATACTATCTCACAACAACAAAATTTGACAATATAGTTCCTATATTATTCTTTTTACCTTTTTTCTTTTATTTTTTTACCAAAACTCATTTTTATCCCTTAACTTTTTTCGAATTTTAATTTATTCTTAATTTTTTTTAATTTTATCTTTAAATTCAAAAAAATTATATAATATTTTCTTATACTTTATATATTTTTAAAGAATAATGCATAATTAATTTTTTTTAAATATTTTTTATTTGAAAGTAAATTGAGATATATATTATTACATGTGAATACTCTAATTTGAAATATTGAAAATTTGAAATAAGCTGATTTCTTTAAAGTAACTACCGAGCTTTATTAATTTTAGATATAAAATGTTTGGTAGTTTGTTTTTAGAAAATGTTTTTTTAAATGAATTTTATTTTTAAATTAAACAAATGTATTTCTTTTTTTATTTTAGTCTCATTGCTGATGTTGGTTAGGCATGATGGTTGCCTTTCGTGTTAGGAAAAACTTACGAGTAAATTTCTTAAGTTGTTTGATATCATATTCTTTAATCAATAAATAATATATATATTAATTTTTTTTGTTTATATGATAAGGCTATTTTCGAATTAACTTGCACTTTAACTAAATTAAGTCTTTGGCCATTTTAATGACACACCTAACCTTATGCATTTTAAAAAATAAATTATCCAAAATAAGTTAATTGCACAAAAAAAAATATTATACATATGATTTATTTTTTTAAGAACTTTATTTATTAATTAAAATTTTTTGTTGAAACCCATGTTTATTTGGGTTGGCTGGTGCATAAATTAAAACCGGTCACAACCTTACTCAAACAAACATAATGTAAATTTACAAATTTTACTTCACTATCTCTTGAATACTATGTTATTTTGTATAATTTACTGAAATGAGTGTGTCTTTATTTTATCATAAAATATCTTAAAATAATTCAATTATGCAAAGTTTAAAAGTAAAATCCCACTAAGTTTTTATGTGATTTTTTTTATTGATAGGAGTGTAAAGTACTATTTTATTGATTTTGATAGTTTATGAAATTCCAACTATGACTTATGTAGTGGTGAATCACTTTCTCAGCTGTATTTTGTATTATTTTGTTATTAAATTTATGTTACATAATATTATTTTGATAAAAAAATATCAATAATGTAGATATAACAAAACAAATATTATATTTTTAAGAGTATCGAAAATAAGCTCGTATCATTCTTTTAACCTTTTTATTACCAAAAAAAAAAAATATGTAGTGACTATTTATGAAAATTAGAATATATTAAATTAATGAAATTATAAAGAGTTAATTATATTTTTAATTCTCTTAATTTATTAAAATTTTAATTTTAATCTTCACATTTTCATTTTTAATATTATAGACATCATAGTTTTATTAAAATTATGGTTTTAATTTCTGAAAATAAAATTAGAATTGTGCCTTGTAACATTAAAATCAGGATTAGGTATGTTAGTCATATTTTGTAATTAAACTCAATCCATCTTATCTCGACCAAATTCAAAAATTTCAGAGTTATCAAAAAAGTGCCTCGGTTTGTAGTTGACAATTTTCTATCATTGTTCACGATTATTGAAAGTAAATACTATTTTCACTTAGTATTTGAGAATTTTGAAAATTCTGTAATTCGTAAGTGCAAATTCTAAATTGAATTGAAGTTAATATTTGAATGGAAAACTAGTTATGGAATATAACTTGAAAGAATTTCGTGTAAGGAAATTAATTGAGAAGCTCAGCTCTGCTACATAATAACTTACTGGTATTTTATAAAAAATGATTTCAAATTTTCATATATTGGGAAAATTATAAAAATAATTTTTTATGTGTTAGAAAAAAGTGCATGGCATTTTTAAAATTTTATTCAGATAATAATAGATAGAATTTATTAGAACTATATTATAATTTAGTATAACTATATTATTAACCACATTTAAAATTAATTAAAAAATGTGATGGAATTATCTAAAATTGGCAGATTAGAAATTATATCAATAAACTTTAATTAAAGATTAGAAATAAGGGTTTATTACAGCGCTACAACCCACCCCTAAATCTCTTATTTCTTTACTTTTTTCTGTATTAAATTATTAATTAATTGTTTCTTATGTCATTTTTTTTAGAATTTTAAAAATGTCTTTGGTTTTTTTTTATAAATATTTTACTTAAACAAATATAATTCTAAAAATTACTATTGAATGAACATTACAATAAATTTGAAAGTTTTGGAAAATATTTCAAAAAAATGATATAGTGTAGAAAATTTTTCATTAATATAAAACAAAAAAGAAAAAAATAGGGGGTAAGAAAGTGGAATATAAAGCTTCTGTCAAAAAATTAAGACTGTAGTATCCCTTTACAAATAAAACTAAGGCACCGTTCAGTAAGTTATATAAGAAAGTATTGGATAGTATAAGTTAATATAATATAATTTTATATAATATTTAATGCACACAAAATATTGTATTAGCTTATACGATTATAACTTTTTATATGGTTATCCTCGTATAAAAAAATATAGGGAGAGTGGTAAGATAATATTATATGGTGATCACCATATAACACTGCAATATTAATGCCATCACAACTACCACCACCACTATTGCCGTTGCCGCCTTACCACCACCTCACATCACTATTATCCTTATTACCACTATTACTACTGCCCCACTACCAACACAGCTATTGCTACCGCCACTACCATTATCATCATCACCACCACTCTATTATCACTACTACTATTACCATCATTACTACTACCACCACTGCCCTACCACCACCACCACCACCCCACCGCTACCACTATCGCCCCACCATGTTATATAATCATACATATTATACGTTATTATAACAAACAAATGATAAGACTATGTTATCAAATCTATTATGTTATACGTTGTCACAATAAATACATAATAATATAAAAACTTATAAGGTAGATAATTTATACAATATTATCAAGTGTCTTATCTTATGTGACATACTGAATGAGGCCTAAGTTGGACTAAAATAGAAATTGTGTAAAACGTGGCAAGTTTGATAATTATTTTATACATAAAGTATAAATTTGGGATAATTATTCATTAGTATTTAATAAAATATTAAATATTTACATGATGTCATATAAGCTTTGTATTGGATCAATATCCCCTCTTTTTTCATTAGGAAAATGAGAAATATTTTCTTGTAACCATAACTTTTTAATTGTTTAAATGGTCATAATTATGTCACGTCATATTAATATTAAAATTCAAAAATTATATATTTTTTTTCTTTTTTCCGTTTTCACTTCCACACTCTCATTTCCTCTCTCAATGTTTTATCCTTTTCTTCTGTCAAGCTTTACCACCGGTAACCGTGCCTTCATCTCTCTGACTGTCTTAAGCCCCAACTCTCTTAATAACTCAGTCTCTCATCAATATCAACATCGCGGTTTTGCATTTGTCCCTAACCTATTTTCGCGAGTTCCATCAGTAAACTAGTGAAACTTAATGGTTGTTTCGTGTCGATGGTAAAAGCCATCATCGACTCCGATCTCAGAGATAGTTGCTGCACAGAGTTGTTCAAATCCCCTTCTTCCTTTGCCTCTTCGTTTTCCAAAGACCCATATCCCAAAAACCTCAATATTATCCCTTTTGGATTTTCGCCATTCCTTTAGTTTTGCATATGGGTTTTGATGGTGAACTCGATAAGAAGAAGCAATTTCGAAGATAAAGTTAATGGGCAATGGAGATTGATCCAATCCCATCGGTTGTTGATTTTTGGTAGAATAAAAAAAAATTGTTTTGATCTTGGGTTAGATCAATCTCCATTGCCCATTATAAACTCTTGCAGTGGTTGTTGCGGTTGTGATCAGGGAGTCTCAGAGGAAGACGAAGAACATTTGGCGCACTTCCCCTCTCGGCAACCACCTCCCGTTGCGTTATTCAAATCCTTGAATGGAAGAGCCATGGAAAAGGAAGAGGTAGAGAAAATTTTTGAAAAATAAAAATGAGAAAAATGAATTTTTTTTATTTAATATGACATGACTGTATCGTGAACCGATAAAAAAACGAAGGAAGGAAAATGGTCAGTCTGGATTCAATCCATCCTTTATATAGTGTTGAGTATTGTTCACTTTTAATAAAAACAGTTTAATTATACATAATTAGTATTATATTTATAATAGAAGAACTATTTTTTATAATTAGATAATTATTTTTTATCAAATAATTTTTTATAAAAAATAAATAATATTATAAAAAAATTTCGTGTGCACCAAATAATTATCCCCATAAATTTTAAATATTAAATAAGTTGAGATAAAGGGGGACATGTATATCTTCGAAAAATAAAATTGTGACATGCCTAATTAACGATATGTTTATTTATTTATTAATATAAAATTTTCCAATAATGAAAAAAAAAAGCGTCTTAAAGCAAAGCTGTGCGTTTTATAGGTACGGGTCCTTCCCATCAACACATGGCCACGTCCCCTGTTGGGTCTCTTTCCACAAACATTATTGGCAGAAGAGGGTAGCGCCACCCACCGGCACCGGAGAGGCAGAAGCGATTCCCGCGAACGCTTTCTCAACTCCATGTGGAACCGCTTATTGCTGAACAAGCAGAAATTTTCAAATTTCGGTGCTTTAAGGGGTTGATCCTCGAACCCATAATCATCACCCTCTCGTCTCTTCAAAATTTCTATTATAAAGAATCCGGGGTTTTAATCACCGATACAGTGCTTTGCTCTCTTTTAGTTCCCATCAAGCTTACATTTGGTTTCTCTCCCTCGTTTCTCCCCCCAATTTTGATATCAACTGAACCGAACACCGTTCCGGCAGCACCGCCTTTTTTTGCCACGTCTCTGTTTGTGAGTGCAGGTGCATTCTCAAATCTTCTCTCCCTCTTATCTTTTTCATGGGTAACCTCAGTCCCCGTTGGCTTTTGAACTGAATCTACAGGTTTTTTTGTTTAACTTGATGCCCAAAGTAGCAGAAATGAATATCCTTACTAGCCGACTGACTTTAGCTTGTTACTGATTCTTGGGCACTTTCCCAAACCTTTTCCCCCCTAGTATTTGGTCAGCATCATATGCTTAATGTGTAAATTATACGCAGAATCTTACTTGTTCGATAGTCTGTAGGTTTCATGAAAATTTTGAAAAATTTAAAAGTTATGGTCTGATTTGGGATCGAACTGTTTCATTTTAATCGGTTTCAACTGTGTTGGACTTCGGTAGTTTTGGTTTAAGATGTCAACGGGGCAAGTAATTAAGCGTGCCAAGTACAAAGCTTCTGTGAAAGACCCTGGTACTCCTGGTGTGCTGAAATTGGTACGATTCCTCTAAATCCATTATATTTTTCATATTTTATTTATTATATGCTGTGATCTGTGGCTTGTTGTTTATTCCTTTGAAACCCATTGACAATGTCATTTAATTTATGTTGTTTTTATGAGTTGTTCTTCACTGTATTGAATTTATATTATGAGAGTAAGATATGACTAGCAATATGAATGCTGACCTGCTAATTTTATCTGTACAAGCATTATATGTGTAAAAAATGATATGTGAAAGTGTAAAAATGACTTGAAGAAACATATTTTATCCTGCAATTCTTCACATAATGTCTAGTAAAAATATGTTAATGAAGTTCAGTTTTGGAATGATCATAACTTCATTGGTGTCTCTTCAATTATATCTTCAACTTCTGAAGATTTGAATTCATAGATTTTGTATAAAGAAGTATTTATGTCACTTGCTGTTGATGCGTTGCTTTTGCTGATTGTTGTTGAAATATTCATTTCACCTTCGTGCAGACTGAGGAGAAGTTTGTTTTCAAGCCTAATGATCCTACATCAAATAAAAAGCTGGAAGTGGATTTCAAATTTATACAGAGTACGTATGATCTTTTGTTATTGTTAGTGTTCAAATTTGCCCTACCCATATTGTTGATCCCTTTGAATCAGTAAACTGCTTATAAAATATAATATGTTGGTTTTATGCTATACAATCACTTATAAAAAAAGAGGCTATGCAAGCACTTTGCTTTGACCAGGATATGAATTGTCTGAAACACCATTGAGGCCTGATCTGTTGCTACAGTACTTTGTTTTCTAAAGTTTTCAAAACCATATATACATATGCTTGTCTGTGAGCAAAGTTTTTGATGTCTTTTATTTTATTATGCCTGCAAAATTCAGGTCACAAACACACTAAAGAGGGATCAAACAAACCGCCATGGCTTAACCTTGTCCATTCTCAGGTTTTTCTTTAGTCTAACTTTACTCTTGCTACTCCAGTATACTTTGATTGCATAATTTACCATAGCCTGAGTTGAGTTTTGTACTATGCATGATGCATTTCATACTTTATATTACATTGGAATTGGAATACTGTTTTTTTTTATGAAGTTTATATAATATGATTATTTGTCATTTCAGGGGAGTTACATCTTCGAGTTAGAAAGTTTTCCAGATCTAAATGTATGCCGAGAACATTTGGGTAAGTTTCTTGTAAGTAAGAAGTGTGGATTTAGACGTCTGCCATATAAATATTCCAGCACTCTCATTTGAAGGTTTGGCTTTTTACTCTCAAACATAGGTTGCTTTAGCTGCTGTTGAATAAATATATGATTTTTGTGATTTCTGGTCTTTATAATTTTCTTTGACGGATTTGTTAACTGTTTTTTAGCCATCTTCTTGGAGATAAGGTTTTTGTTATGGTAATGAATGGTTTTAATAGTGAAG
>JASKGM010000010.1:902411-920313 GCA_034509205.1 Ceratonia siliqua | reverse complement strand
AGTATTAATGAGGTTTTAAAGTATTTTAGCAATAATGCACTTTACATCTAGGGGTTTAGTTATCAATTGGTAAGTCTATTTTCATTCACTGAGTCAGTGGACTCACCCCTCAACTTTAACAATTTCATATCAGCATATTGGTGTACCTCCCTCAGCTCCGCTTGCACCCTTTGAACCAGATGAGTGAACTTGGTAGGCATTACCTTGAGTAGTAATACTGGAGTTTACTTGAGGATTTGTGGACGATGTTGGATAGGGTTATTTTCATTTTGTTTATTTTCATGGTCTGTAGATATAATTGCATAGTTATGTGTAATTCAAATATACAGTCCATGATGGACTATTTATTATTTTTTTGATAAGCCACTGAGGATTCTGGTTGATAGTGGGCATGTCCACCTTGCTATTTTTATAGATTTGTACCCTAGGATAGTCCATATTTCAGGGGAAACTCTGTTGAAATTTGTAATAAATTATTCACTTAGAATTATTTTTGTGAAAGTGTATTTTAACTTTATTATTCATTTAAGAATGATTTTGAATGATATTAATTGCATTAGTATTTTAGGATGGTAGTAATTACTTGAAGGGTAATTCCCTACGCCGGTCACGTATTCTAAATTGGGGCGTGACAAAGTTGGTATGAGAGCCAGGTTTAGGCATGTGGTTAGGGCATATAGAGGTCTCCAACAAGTCCACATTACGGGGAACGATAGATCACACTAGTGATAGGTGTGCCGAGAGCACTTGTCATTAGTCAGTCTATTAAAACCCAACCTAAAGTACTCAATTAATACTCAATTATATTATAATTAGTGTTACCCAATAAACAATTGCCTATCAAACTAAGACTGTTCCTGCTCTTTCTTTTCTTTTAGGATAATGCCTCTAAAAACTCGAGCTCGTACTAGCCTAGAGCAGGATTAGGCTACTGCATCTGAAGGAGCCTCCACCAGACCCGTGATTGTGCCTAGGGGTCAGGGTAGACCTAGAATTTATCCGCCACCAGAAGAAATTGAGAGCACTCTTGCCCCTATTTCTGCACCTCCACCTCAGGCGGCAGTTCCTGAATGGGCGCAGGAGATACGGCAGGCCCTTCGTACCTTAGTCACTGTGATGACTTAGGCGAAAGCATCAGCTCCACCGGCAAGTGTTCCAGTGGCCCTAGCTATCTCTACTTTGTCAGCACCTGTGATGGTTCCTACTCTCTGTAACTTTCTGCCAGAGTTTCAAAAGATGAAAGCCCCTTAATTTTCAGGAGTAGAATCAGCAGTTGATCTTCAGCAGTTCCTAGAACATGTGGAGAACTTATGGAGGATCATTGATTGCCCTGAATCGATAGCCATGAGAATGGTGGGGCTTCAGTTGGATGGTTCTGCGGCAGATTGGTTCTGAGTATGGCAGGTGAAGGGACCGCTGGAGGAATTGGAGAATGCTTGGCATTCCTTCAAGACTGTATTTCTGCAACAGTTTCTTCCTGAGGGAGAGGACAAGCCAGGGCTAACGAGTTCCTCTCTTTATGGAAGACCAGAGAGATGTTTGTTTCTAAGTATGCTGCCAGATTCCTGCGACTCTCTCAGTTCACACCATATGCTGTTCTTAATGAGAGAGAGAGAGTTCAATGCTTTGTACAGGGGTTAGGAACCTACTTCCACAGTGCGGTTCATGCTACAGATGATAGCACGTATGAGCAGGTATATAATCGGGCTACTGAATTTGAAAATATATTGAAAGAGAATGGTCGCACTGATAATACCTCTACTAGTAAGAAGAGGGCTAGATCTGAGTTCTGTCCTCCGAAAGCACCTGCTGCGTCAAACATATATCCATCTCGGCGTTCTGACCGGCGCCCTTAACAGCTGGTAACTACTCTTCCGGTAGGAACCATCCTTACACCCAGTCATCTGCTCAGACTACACCTACGTGTGGTACATGTGGTAGGTTCCACACTAGTATCTGTCGTGAAGTGAGGGGTGCTTGTTTCAGATGTGGCCAGATAGGTCATGTTGGAGAGAATGCTCAGTGAAGGTGACACCCTCTGGAGGTGGCACCAACTCGGTAGCTTCGAATATAGTACAGCAATCCTCTATGGCATCAGCTCAGTACACTGCCCAGCCAACTAGGGGCATGGGTATGGGGATGGTAGGTTAAGGCCATGGTGGTAGTCCTTGAGTACAGGCCCGAGTATTTGCTCTGATCAGACAGGACGCTATGGCTTCAAACGCTGTTGTCACAGGTACTTTACTACTTGAATCAATTCTGATATTTGTGTTATTTGATCCTGGAGCAACCCATTCCTTTGTTTTTGCTTATCTACTATCACGATTGATGAAGTTAGTCGATCCACTAGAGCACCCACTGGAGGTATCTACACCTCTACAAGAGTCATTAACTGCTGTTGACGTGGTGAAGTCCTGTTCACTCATTATCTGTGGTAAATCACTATCAGTGGATTTGATTGTTCTGAATATCCACGGAGTTGATGTGATTTTGGGGATGGATTGGCTTGCAAGCCATCATGCAGTGGTGGACTGTTTTGATAAAATAGTAAAAATTTGTCTATCTGGGAAGGAACCGATTGTGATCTAAGGAGACAGAAGTAAAATCTTTACTTAGTTCATTTCTACCCTGGGAGTACAGAAGTTATTGAGGAAGGGTGGTAAGGCTTACCTAGCTTTTGTTCAGGATACTAAAAGTCTTGAACACCGATTAGAAGAAGTTCCTGTAGTAAGTGAATTTACTGATGTATTCCCAAGGAAATTACCGGGTATCCCACCAGAGAGGGAAATCGAGTTCTGTATCGACACCCACTTGGGAACTAATCCAGTATCACTTCCTCCATATAGGATGGCTCTTGGTGAACTTAAGAAGTTGAAGGTACAGTTACAGGAGTTGATAGAAAAAAGGTTCATTCATCCCAATATCTCTACATAGGGAGCACCCATGTTGTTTGTGAAGAAAAATGATGGATCACTAAGACTCTATATAGACTACAGATAGCTGAATAAGATCACTATCAAGAATAAATACCCCTTGCCCAGGATAAACGACTTGTTTGATCAACTGCAAGGAGCGCAGTGCTTTTCTAAAAGAGACCTGTGCTCAGGGTATCATCAGCTCTGAATTCGGAATAGTGACATTCCTACGACACCTTCGGAACTAGATATAGGCACTATGAATTTGTAGTGATGTCATTTGGGTTGACTAATGCCACTGCTGCATTCATGGACCTTATGAATAGAGTATTCCGGTCTTTTCTGGATCGGTTTGTTATCGTCTTTATTGACGACATTCTGATCTATTCTAGAAGTGAAGAGGAACATGATCAGCATTTGAGAATGGTATTACAGACCTTGAGAGAACATAAACTGTATACCAAGTTCTCGAAGTGTGAATTTTGGCTTTCAGAGGTAGCTTTCCTAGGACATGTAGTCTCCAAGGAAGGGATTTATGTAGACTCAAAGAAAGTAGAGGCGGTTAGAAATTGGCCCAGACCATCTTCACCGACTAAGATCTGTAGCTTTTTGGGCCTAGCAAGGTACTATCGTCGTTTTGTGAAGGATTTCTTGCGCATAGCGGCTCCATTGACAAAACTGACTTAGAAGAATGTGAAGTTCGAATGGGTGTCAGCTTGTGAAGATAGTTTTCAGAAGTTAAAGGAACATTTGACTACATCACCGATTTTGACTTTACCGGAGAATAGGTGTGGGTATGTTGTTTACTGTGACGCGTCTCAGATCGGATTGGGCTATGTGTTAGTGCAGAAAGGCAAGGTTATTGCCTATACCTCGAGACAACTCAAGAAGCATGAACAGAATTACCCTACTCATGACATTGAGATGGCAGCTGTTGTGTTTGTAGTGAAGGTTTGGCGGCATTACCTTTATGGTGAGGCTTGTGAAATCTATACCGATCATAAGAGTTTGAAGTACATCTTCGAACAGAAAGATTTAAATATGAGACAACGTTGGTGGATGGAACTGATAAAGGATTATGACTGTTCTATCATTTATCATCAGGGTAAGGCTAATGTAGTGGCAAATGCGCTCAGTAGGAAGTCTGGTGGTAGTTTATCACACATTGAAGCTGGCTGTAGGCCCCTAATTCATGAGTTACAAGGTTTGGAGAACAGTGGGGTTGAATTATAGATAGCTCCATCCGGTGTACTTTTGGCTGGCATACAGGTACGGTCGCCCTTGGTGGAATGGATTAAAACTACTCAGGCAGACAATCCTAACAGGGCTAAACTATTAGAGAGGGCAAAGTTAAGAGATGATATGGGTGTCACACTAAATGAGCAGGAGGTATTATTTTACAGAGATCGGTTATGGGTACCGGGAGTGAATGAACTGAGGAAACAGATAATGGACTGCATCCACTCGTCTTCCTATGCTATGCATCCAGGAAGTAACAAAATGTATCGTACTTGAAGATTCATTATTGGTGGAATGGAATGAAGAAGGATATAGCAGAGTTTGTTTCTCATTGCTTGACCTGTCAACAGGTTAAGGCAGAACACCAGAGGCCTGCAGGCTACATCAGAACATGGTGATTCCAGTTTGGAAGTGGGAGCAGATCACCATGGATTTCTTAACGGGGTTGCCAAAATCCCTTAGAGGGTATGACACGATTTGGGTGATTGTGGACAGACTCACGAAAAGTGCACATTTCTTGCTAGTGAAGACTACTTACGCAGTTCCACAATATGCACAGCTGTATCTAGACAGGGCTGTGTCTCTTCATGGTATAGGGCGCGTAAGGGAGAACGCAGAGAAAAAAATGGAGTCGCCATCAATTAATTAGAAGGATAATTGGGATCCTTAAAAAAAGAAACGAAGACTGGCCCTCAAAACAAGAGGAAGGATTCGAGAGTTTAATTACGTGTGGGGAAGGTGTTAGGTACTCCACGACGTCCATCCTTAAGGATGATTATCCTAAATTGATTGTGCTTAAAAATTTTAATTACCCCATTTTATTAATATGGTGATAAAGAACAAAAATACAGAAAGAAATAACTAGACCTACCTTACCAAGTAAGTGCCTATGTACCCCAAAAGGGATCAAGGTCAACGTAGTTTGAAATATTTTGATAAATTGAATAAGTTGGATGTTAGGGCATTAGGGGAACATAAAATTCAACTTAAAGCCTGCAAAACGAATTAGGACATTAGGGAGAATATACCTTCACAGAATGCCTATGGAAAGTTGAGACCTTGGGAAATGTAAAATTCCATTGAAAGTGTAGGAAAAGAAATAATCGGGACCTCGGGGAAGGTGAACTTCCACTGAAAGCCTGTAAACATTAAGACATCAGGAAGTATATAACTCCACTGAATGCTTAGGAGATTAGGACTTTGGGAAGGCTAACCTCCAGTGAAAGCCCTTTGAATATTAGGTCATTGGGGGGACAATAATGAAGTTTAAAAATATTGAGTCAAAGTAAAATTTGTGAAAATATTGGGTCAAAATGAAGTTTCTGAAGATATTGGAGCCAAAAATGCAATTTATGCAAGTAGTAGGGCCAAAATGTAATTTATGTAAATAATGGGGTCCAAAATGTAATTTTTGGAAATTGAGGACCAAAATGAATATTTATAAGAGTAGTGGGGCCCAAATGCAATTTCTCAAAGTGTTGGGACTAAATTAAAATTTATAAAAACATTGGGGCTAAAGTCACAGCTCTAAAAGTGTTAGGTCTTCCTCGAAAATTTTCTAAAATGTTTCCTTGGACCCTTGAAATCCTTTTTGAATGATTTTAATTGAGTCTTTTTATAATCTCATTTTGCAAAATAAGTTGGATGAACTCTTAAGGCTTATTTTAGGGATTAATTTGAATGGGCTCTTGAAGCCAATTGGAAAACATTGGGCCTTGAACCCAATTTTGAATATATCTCTATTGGACCTTTGGAACCCCCTTAAAATATTATTATTGGGCCTTCCATTAACTTGTGCCTTTGAAATTATTGGAAAACAATTTTTTTTAAAAAAAAAGAACTTTAAAGAATCTATATTGCAGCTCATTTAATTAATGTTCTCAAAATCTTTTGAAATTGATTTTTTTTATTCATTAACAACGACTAATATTAGAGAAGGCAAAACCCTCATCAACCAAAAGAATGAGACACAAGGGATGGTTTAACCTTCACAATTGGGTTTAAAGGAACGTTTAACCCATAACCCTACAGAAAATCCCATATCCATCAAACAAATGCCCCTATGAATTTAAGAGAAAGTATACCTCAGCAAACCCACTGGATCACATTCTCTCAAATCCTGTCACATTTGTAAGGTTCCACTTAAACCAATAAGAATAGGAAAAGTCAAACAATACCATCTGACCTAGAATGAGGATCTATATTTGCAGCCATAAATGAAACACAAGCTAGCATCAAAGTAACCCAAGTGTGGAATCAACTTTGTGCTAATCTATTAACCTCCCAGACAATACTAATTTAACCATGCAAGCTGATTTGAACCCACGAATTAAGGTACCACTCTTGATAAGGCACATCTCAAATATTAGCTCACATGTTTACCACTTGAAACAATATCACTTTAAGAGGAAATAACAGCTTTGAAATTAGAAATGCTTTTGGAAGAAGATGAAATTCAATTTTGTAAAAAAAAAAAAAAACCCCTTTAATGCAAATCTGATCATCTGGAATCATAGGTTAAATGTGCACCAGAGTTGTTTTGCCATGGTGGAAACATATTTTATATAATCAAAATCAACACACCCCTAATACCAAATCAACATAGGCACCAACTCTTGGGGATAATGAACTGGTGATTAAATGATACTCGAAATCATGATGAATGAAGTTGTATTAGCAGTATTATATTTGAACTCAAAAGAAACTGAGTTGGAATTAACAAATAAACCAATGTCCCCATAATGAGTTTAAGCTTAAACCTTCGAAAAAAAATCAATCCATAAGGTCAGATTTTCCCAACTCCCAACAGGGCGCCCAAGCAGAACTGAATATCAAATCAAAATGATAATGAAACTCTTGATTTGGACCCAAAAAACGCAGCAGATTCAAACCATCATCTCATCTTAAACTGTAATCGTACTGAAATCGAATTCAACTCACTATCATAACTACAAATCAAGAAATTAAACTCATTCTACAAAATGTCCATAGCAAACAAATTTTAATCAATAGATAAAATACCAGTAGCATATATATTCAGTGAAAGATTTCGTCCTACCAGGAACACAATCAAAAAGGGGAAAACTTTTTCTTCAGATGAAACACGCCTTTTTGCAAATTTCGAGCCACTATAGTGCTATTCTCGCTTTCCCCAAAGTTGAATCGACCCACCAAACTCCTTCGCTAAGATTGGTTGTCTTGCCGATCCCCTTCCAAAGCCCTTCTTCATTTTCTTATATTCGCAAGAAGAGACCAAATCTCATTGCTTTCTGCAACGATCCCATGAACAGAGCTGACAAGCCATTGTGGATCTCCATTGCAGGGATGGTTGTTGCGCATGGCCTCCCGAAAGTGACAAATCGCCACTGAGTGAGTCGAGACACTAACAATATGTGGCCAAGGTTTGCTAGAAACAAGGAAGACCAAATACTGCCTTTACCAAAAGCAGAAAGGGACAAACCTAATAGAGGAAAGCTATGGATTGCAGTGATAGTGGCTAGAGGTTTTAGAGGGAAAAATGGATAGACGTGGAGCAGAAGAGTAGAGAAGAGAGGGAACCTTTACGGCTAGGTCAAAGGAGCAGAGAGGGAAAGAGGTGCAGATGGAAAGGGATGGGGAGATAGGTTCCCGTGACAGCTAGGGTTTCAAGGGAAATGGGTTGTGGGTCACTTTTTGGACCGGCTTGCTGATATTAGGTTATTTGGATTGGGCCATGGGGAATATGTGGGCTTAGGTAGTGGGTTGCATGGATGTAGACTTGAGCTGACCAATTAGGCTGGCATTTTTTGGTTGAAGGTCCATTGGGTTGCCAGAAAAAAACTTTGGGCCCTTTGATTTTTGTTTATAATTCCCCTTTTTTTTATATATATATATATATATATATATATATATATATATATATATATATATATATATATATATATTTGTTTATCTCTTGTATTATCATATGCATATTTTTTATTTTATTTTGTGATTTTTTCACTTTTCCTATCTATTATATTTATTATTATTATTATTATTTATTTTCTCTCTCTCTCTCTCTCTCTCTCTCTCTCTCTCTCTCTCTCTTTCTTTTTAATATCAATATTTTTTTAAGGATGCCTAGACAAGATCAAGTGTTTACAAATATAGCACGGTGAGATCACAAGTTGGTGCTGTTTCCATGCTACACTATCACATTATGGACTTTGGTTTATGAGATTTATGCTGTTTATGACATTGGATGATTTTGCATCAATTAAGGGTACAATTATCGCTATGATTCTACATTTTAAGTCTCATAACACTGGATCATCCATGAGGTGTTGTCAATTTGATTGATGATTTTCCAAAATTGTGGCTACATTATAAAATTTTGTTTTAGTCAAAAAGTCGTTTACAAAATGAAATAATTTACAAATTATATTATGCAATTAGTGTAACCCAAGTGTAAGAATGTTAGAATTTTTCTATTGTAGGTTGTCAATAATTGGAGGTTTTATATTTTCTATAAAACTAATTTATTATGAATCTATTGGGAAAATGGTAAAGTTCATGTTGTAATTACTATTATTTCTAAACTTTATATGCCTTAATGTTATTGATGTGATTATCAGCTTAGTACAAGTCTAATCCTATAAGTCCATAATGGGAGGGCCTATTAAGGTTTTTATTTATAAAGGTTATGTTCCATTTCTACTCTTAATGTAATTGCTAATTTTTGGCTTGCCTCATTCACAACCGTCTTTGTATTTGGAATTGGAGAAGATGACATTGTCCATTATAAATCAATCATGAATTAGTAAGTATCTCAAGAATAGATACATTCATTAATTAATAATTTTATAAACGATGTTATAAATTTATACAAGAAATTAATTATTTTTTACAATCCTAAGAGGCTAGAGGAAAGGCAAGAATCAGAACTAAAGGATTAGGGTAATAATTAATTTTTTTTACCAATTTTCTTTAATATCAGGAATCCACGCCCCTTTGTTCTCTATATTAAATGCATGTTGTTAGTTGTTTATTTGGTTTCTATTTTTGGCATTTCTCATCATGGTATCAATTCCATGTAAAACCTATATTTTTATTTTTCTGAACAAGCATGGTAAAATTAAATACATTTTGGAGTGCAGAAATCCTAAATTTCAAATATCTTAAAAAATCTAATGTAAAAGACATTTGGAAATCAAATAAATCAAAATTTCGAACTTCTTTATCTAGTATGACAATTGAAACATACAAATGTTATTTTTTTTAAACTCAACTGCAAATATCGTATATCTAAGTTTATAAGATACTTGGTAATTTAAGGTTCCTACCAATGTTATTAAAACTAGACCAGACTGGCGGTCGGATAGGAAAAACCATGAACCGGCCACTTGACCGGTTTGGTCCACCCTAATAAATTGGAAATTCAAAAATTGGTCACAAACCTGACAAACTGAGTTTAACCTGTAAAATTCAAACGGGCCAACGGGTTAGGTAAGTTTTGGTTTTTTTTTTGGGTGAAATTGATCAAAACGTTGTTTTATATGAATTTTTTTTAATAAAAGAGGCCACCCTACTTCATATCTGAGGTGGAGGAGAAACTCAGAAGGAAGGTGAGAAAAAGTGAAAAACCAAGAGTGGGAGAGAGAAGAGAAGAGTTAATCTTTCATAAGGAGATCTGGTTCACCATTTTTTCTGAAGGAAATGTACCTGTGAAATATGCACAAACAGAAATGGTTTTTGCAATCTTTGCATGTATGCGATCTGCAACAAGTTTGATTTTGAAGTAAATAAATGTTGCTGGATTGGATGTGATTTATGTTCTCATTGGACTCACACAGAATGTGCCATTCATGATAAACTAATTTGCATGGGCCCTTCTGCAAAGAGTGGAGTAGGACCAAGTGAAATGGTTTTCAAGTGTCAAGCATGTAATAGGACTTCAGAATTGTTGGGTTGGGTTAAAGATGTTTTCCAGCACTGCGCTCAATCCTGGGATGGGGAAGCATTAATGAGGGACCCTGATTATGTTAATAGGATTTTTCATGGTAGTAAAGAACCCCAAGGGAAGAAAGGAGAAAAATAGTGAGAGAGAAGAGGAGGGGACATAGTGAGAGAAAAGAGGAAAAAATAGTGCGGGAGAGGAGAGGGCATATCGGCATAGTGATTATTGAGAGAGGATAGGAGGGGACGGGTGAGAAAGAGTGAGAGAGAGAAGTCTTGGAAAAGAGGAAAAAAATCGAGTGAGAGAGAAGGGAGAAGAGGAGGGAACGGATGAGTAAATGTGAGAAAGAAAAGCCTTGAAAAGAGAAAAAAAAGTGAAAAAAGGGAGAACATATGTTTGAGTTAGTTTTTTAAATAAATACAATATCTAAAATGTGATTGCATAAAGTTAAATTCAACATTCAGTTTGAAAGTATTATATTATATAAATAAATATATGTTTGACTTAGTCTTTTTTGAAAGTATTATATTATATAAAATGTATTATATATATATTAAAGAATTAAAAATATTTAATTAAAATTCAATTTGACCTTGGTTCGACTCTGTTGAACCACTAGCCTATATGACCTTCTGCCTTTATTAGTTCATTGATTGGTCCGATTTTTAAAACATTGGTTCCTACTTATCAAACAACTCCTAAAGGATACAATAATTTATACTCCAAAGGAAATCAAGGCAGCTCACAAATTAAAGCACTAAATATTTTTGAGTTATTTGTGGTAGATGAAGCTTTCTACGAAATAACAGTCAAAAAATGGAGAAGTGCAAGATCAAAGCAAATAAGAAAAGTATACAGGGACAATGGCATGGTGGATAAATTAAACGGAAAAAATTTGGTGGAAAGGAAATAAAAAAGTACAAGATCAATAAAAAATAAAAAAATAAACGAGTACAAAAGCAATACATGAGAAGTGTACATGTGTAAACTCAGGTCTTGAGTCTCTGGAAAGAGGAGGACAGTATCCTGAAGAGTCCATCTGGGTTATCTGCGTGAACCTATTGAACGGACAAAGTTAGATACATTTTTTTTGGATAATAAGTTGGATACTATATAAATCATATCATGATCAAGCCACCACAACTCGACACTCATTAAAATATAGCCAGCTGAAATCATTACCAAATATGCTATATATCTTTATGAGGAAAACTCGGAAAAGTGCTTATCTCTCTACTCAGCGTAATTAATAGACCCAGTAGAATGCTGGCAAAGAAATGATCTATAAATGACTCAATCATAAATCACAAGTTACAACCATGTAGAAGTCAAGTTATTGAAGAAAATTTCTACCACTGAAAGCCATATGGCTAACAGTACCTGATGCTCTGAACATCCTTCTCTTATTCACATTTTAACAAGAAGTGAGTAACTGCTCAATAATCGAAATGTCACACAATGATCAAATTAGTAAGTCTTCCACATACACACTTGTCCTTTCAATTCAAAACTTGGGGAGTAAGATATATTTGGATCAAAACAAAGATATTACTATTAACTAACAGTCGAATCCTTAGGCTTTGTTTGGGAGAGGTAAGAGAAATTAAAATCTACAGAGATACACCTTATAAACATGGTATTGCCTGCAACTATTCTATCAACACCTTCTTTTGTGTTGCATTTTTTTTCCTTTCATTCAAAGGAGGTCAGACTTGATGGCACTGCATTGAGAGACAAACAATAAAATGTTTGTGTGCTTGTGGGGCACAGCACTGGAATAAATGTGACTTTCCCCTTGGATATATTGGTAGTTCTCTTGTTCCAGTTTGCTTAATGCCATTTCAACATGTTAGAAAATATATGGCTGCTAAGTGCGCCTTTTTGTTTACAATTTTATGTTTATCGCGTCCTAGAGGGAGGACATTTGTCCAGGCAGTCTGAAGGATCAACTGAGGAAAGGACATCAGGTTACTAACATCATTGCATATTGGCACCCACATTATATATTAAAAAGAATATATCTAATATGTTTTATGGCTACTCACAATATTCGCAAGTATCTTTTCTAAGATATCATGAGCATAGGAGGCCATGTAAAGTGAAAGACATGCGTAGGAGGGGAGCATACTCCTAGTTGAAAAACTTAACCATATAAATTAACATACCCAGTGGCCAGCGTCTTCAAGGACATGCATTTCAACTCCACCTCCTTCCTCAGCAGCAAGCTCCTCAGCAGCATGGATTCGTCGAAGATCTTCAAGAGCCCACCTATGTAAGCTTCTTTCTGCTTTCAAAAAGTTCACATGCACACCACGAGGCACATCTTCAACAATTTTCCTGCAGACAAAAAAAAAAGTATCAGCTCCCATCAACAAAATTTTCCACAATGCATTATTTTCATTATATGTGATTGCACGTGAAGTTAAATTCAACATCCATAAATACACTACATATGATATGGAATTTTCTCCAGCTATTCAGAATAAAATTCAAATATAACTTTTACGCAGGACCTATATCATTATAATTTATACTCCTGACAGGATTGACCCCATCTCTCCCGCAGAGAAGTCAGGGTTATAGTAAATATATATAGAACAGCTACCAATATCAATAGCTAACAGAAAGTACCACAAATTTGTTTCTTCATAGGATTGATACATTTCAGCAATCCCCTTCAAGTCAAACACCCATGAGAAGCTTGATGATCGTGGACCAAGACAACTGGTCGGTTGTAGGTTAGTCACTACCCACTGCATGCAAAACAATAAATACAACAATTTAGAGGGTAATAAAATAATAGTCAATGAACATATATATCTTTCTCTTCATCAATTTTAATGTGAATTATTCTTTCTCATGATTTCAAAGTTAATCATTACTAAAGGTAACAAGACTATAATATTCTAATATTCAATCAACCGTTGGATGAAAATATCATATACATAAAAAGACCTTCTTAACAGACATGATGCAATTATGACAATTCAGAAAAACAAACAAGCTGATATTTGCCAAAGGAAATGTTTGATTGATTACTGATTTAGTCCTACAGTAGGATAAATTTGACAATCACTATGAAAATTCACTTTTACAAGCAATCCGTAGACTGTTAGGATTTTAGTTTTGTATTGTCATTGAACAAAAACTTCGTGAAGTTGATGCCAATTTTTGGTCTATTGCCTGTCAGCTCATCCTGCTGTGCGTAAATGTAACCTATTGCTGGCAGTATGATGGATGATCCGAAGATATTTTTCACAGTGGAATTTCAAATTGTTCACACTTCTTGGCCTTGAGAAACCTTTAAATTTAATCCCTCAGAGATTAGCACATCTGTCCAATAGCATCCAAGGCGTTTGGATCCATCTTTCTTTTTTTTTTTTTTAAAATTGTAGTTGTGGACATTTATGTACTGATTTCTTTGATCCTGTAACTATTCACTGTAATCATTCTCATTTATTCTTAGCATAAGTCAAGGAACGTCAGGCAGAGGAGATCAGGGAAGTATTTACTCCTGTGATTAAGGGTTTATAATGTGTGTCTTTATTTTCCCATGTATATATTCTTTCTCTAGTTGTAATCATTCACAATAGATCAATAGAATCATTTTTCCCCACATGGTATCAGACCCTTCATCTTTGGGCAATTTTTTGAATTTTTGGCTTACATGGCCAGTGACATTTTTGGAAACTCCCACTGAGTTGTTTCCAGCCTAGATCTCTAGGTGGGTAGTAACTTGTATCATACCCATAGTAGCCTCAGACTGTGCCGCCCATTCCGCCATTCAAACGCCGTTGTCAGAATTGCTGTCACGCGCCGTCCATTTCCACTGCTAGTAGTGCACTCACTAGTGCATGGAGGAGCGTGGGAACTCTGGCGACTCCTTTTTCCGGCCTTCATTGCCACTGTTTCGGCTTTCATAGCCATGTTTACTTGGCCTTCATTGCCAAAGTTTCAAATTTGGAACTGTTTCTGTGCTATTTGATACTATTTAGTGCTGTTTGGTACTGTTTAATATGCTGGCTTTCATTGGAACTACAAGAAAAACGTTATTTTCATCCAAGCTTGTATTGTTTAGACCTTCATTGTCTACTAGTACTGTGCATTCTGTCATTTGCTGCTGCTAGTGTATTTTGCTGGTGCTAGGCTTAATTGTTGTTGCTAGTGTATTCTGTTACGGCCTTAATTGCCAAATTGAACAAAATGTCAATGATTGTTTCTACCAACCAGATGGAAACCATTGCCACTCCTCATTTAGATGAAAACCCATCTAGTACATACTCTCTAGCTCTCTCATGTAACACAGATTTCCTTGGATTTAATGCCTCAAAGACACCTTCTTTAAACACACCATTATTGGACTCTTGGGTCATTGACTTTGGAGCCACTAACTACATGACCAATTCTTTACACAAATTTATCACATATACACCTTGTCTTGGCAACAGAAAGATCACTGTGACTAATGGTTCATCCACAACTGTAGCAGGCATAGGAGACATCCAAATTTCACCTTCATTTATTTTAAAAAATGTTCTTCATGTCCCAAAATTATCCAATAACCTTGTGTCCATTCACAAGCTGACCAAAGACATGAATTTCCTTGTACCTTTTTACCCCTCTTATTGTGAATTTCAGTATCAAAGTTCAGGGAGGAGGATTGGACTTGCTAAGTAAAGGGAGGGACTTTACTGCTTCCAATAAAGATGCCATTTAGCGTCATCATTTTCATTGGGGTCATCCATTGTTTACCACCCTTAAATTATGTTTTTTTCATTGTTCAAAGGAATTGATATGAGTAGTTTACATTGTGGTGTGCATGAATTTACCAAACATACTCGTGTTTCTTTTCCTATTGTTCATAAAAGAGCTAATTCTCCTTTTCAGCTGATTCCTAGTTATATTTGGGGTCCCTCCCCTATTCCCAATATTTCTGGTTCAGGGTGGTTTTTCTCCTTTATAGATGATTGTACGAGAGTTACCGGGTTATTTCTGTTGAAAAATAAATCCGATGTAAGTCATATCCTACCTAACTTCTATTCCATGATACAAAATCAGTTTGGTACAAAAATTAAGCGGTTTTGATCTGACAATGCACAAGATTATTTTAATCAGACCCTGTCTCCATATTTTCAAAAGAAGGGTATCATTCATGAGTCATCTTGTGTTAGTACCCCCCAACAAAACGGGGTAGTAGAGAGGAAAAATGGGCATCTCCTTAACACTTCTGGGTTGTCGAAGATCTTGTTTCCGGCGAACAGTGATTCAGGCAATGTTACACTGTGACTAATGGTTCATCCATAATTGTAGCAAGCATAGGAGACATCCAAATTTTACCTTCATTTATTTTAAAAAATGTTCTTCATGTCCCAAAATTATCCAATAACCTTGTGTCAATTCACAAGCTGACCAAAGACATGAATTTCCTTGTACCTTTTTACCCTTTTTATTGTGAATTTCAGTATCAAAGTTCGGGAAGGAGGATTGGACTTGCAAAGGAAAGGGAGGGACTTTACTGCTTTCAATAAATATGCCATTTGGCGTTATCATTTTCATTGGGGTCATCCATTGTTTACCACCCTTAAAATTATGTTTCCTTCATTGTTCAAAGGATTTGATATGAGTAGTTTACATTGTGATGTGTGTGAACTTGCCAAACATACTCATGTTTCTTTTCTTATTGTTAATAAAAGAGCTAATTCTCCTTTTCAGCTGATTCCTAGTTATATTTGGGGTCCCTCCCCTATTCCCAATATTTCTGGTTCATGGTGGATTGTCTCCTTTATAGATTATTGTACGAGAGTTACTTGGTTATTTCTGTTGAAAAATAAATCCGACGTGAGTCATATCCTACCTAACTTCTATTCCCTGATACAAAATCAGTTTGGTACAAAATTCAAGCGGTTTTGATCTGACAATGCAAAAGATTATTTTAATCAGACCCTGTCTCCATATTTTTAAAAGGAGGATATTATTCATGAGTCATCTTGTGTTAGTACACCCCAACAAAATGAGGTGGCAGAGAGGAAAAATGGGCATCTCCTTAACACTTCTGGGTTGTCGGAGATCTTTTTTCCAACGAACAGTGATTCTGGCATTGTTACACTGGTTTGTGGTCATTTTTGGTACTTTATTTGGCCCTTTTTGATGCTTTCTTTTTGGCTGTTTGTCATTTATTCTTGGGCAGAACCTATTTTCTTGTAATCATGGTTAAAAACAACTCAGAACTTAACTAGACTGCTCCTGGATCAAGTGAGACAAAATGATTGGTGTCTGAATTGATCCCAGGACCTACTAAAATTACAGATTGGAAACTAGAGGGTTATTGTAATTATCCTCAGTGGCGGAAAGCAGTTGAGTTGTTTATGTATGGGGTCGAGATGGAAGAGCATCTTACCCAGGATCTCCCAAAGGATGAAACATTTCAAAAAAAATGGATCAGGGTTAACAAGCGTCTGTACGGCCTGATCAGGAAAACTTTGGATGCCCGGGTTGACGCCATCAGTACTCATTGTGACATGATCAAGGATCTTTGGGACTATTTTGCGTCATTGTACTTTGGCAAGGAATATTTGTCCTGTACTTATGAGATTGTTCAGGAAGTCTACCGAGCTGATTAGAAGGAGCTGTCATTGTCTGACCATTTCATTTAGTTCAAGAAAGTTTTTGAGGAGGTGAATACTTTACTCCCGATTACTAGTGATATTCAGGAGATGCGTGAACAAGGTGAGCAGTTGATTGTCATGTGTTTCGTTACTAGTTCGCAGACAAACTGAAGTTGTAGGAAGTGTACTTTCGTCTACCACGGACGAATATAGAATCTTCTAAACATGTGCCTAGTCCGGGTGAAACGTCTACTTTTGTGGGAACTAGGAACTGAGGTGGCCGTGGTGGTTCCCGGGGGGCCTAGACTGGTGGTAGAGATGATGGTGCTAGAGATTTCAATCGAGACTCTTGTGATTCTCTTATTTCATGTTATTATTGTAAGGAGCCAGGACATGTCAAGTGGAATTGTCCCAAGCTTCTCGCAAAGCAGTAGCAGGTTACCAATACCTCTGTTTCAGACACTACTTCAGGGGATGAACAAAGGACTTTTAGCCAAACCACTTATGAGTATGCACGGTACACTCAATTGTTGGCTACTCAGTCATTGGTGCCATCTTCTACAAATGTGGTTCAAACAAGTACTTCCACTGCTTGCCTCTCAACATTTCTCAGCGGTTGAGTCATTGACGCAGGTGCCACAGACCATATGACTGGCAACACAGGTACCCTCAATTCATTTTCTCCTTCATTCCATTTACCTAGTGTCACGTTGGCTGATTGATCTTCAGCATCGGTTCTTGGAAGTGGAACAGCCCACCCTTCACCATCCATCTCTTTATCTAATGTGTTTTACCTCTTCAAATTTCTGTTTAACTTGATATTTGTAAGTATGATCACCGAGCTCTTCGGTGTACTGTTCAATTTTTTCCTGACATTGTTTATTTCAGGATCTTGGGACGAGGCAAATTATTGGTAAAGGTTGGGAATCAAATGGTCTATACATCTTGGAGTGCCCACCTTCTTCCATACCACCTTCAGTTGCATGCTCTAGCACTTTATCACCCTTGAATCTTCATTGCCGCTTTGATCATTCCTCCCTTATTGTTTTGAAGAAATCATGTCCTAGTATCGACTTTGTGTCTCAGTCAATGAATTAAATTTTGTTTCGAGGTACTGTTTCGGTCATCCAAGAAACAGAAACGTTTCGAAACTGTTAGTATGTAAGGGTATAAGTGTCTTATCCTATTTGTAGTAAGGGTAACCTTGTCTATTCCTATTGTTAGTC